>CM072814.1:8598217-8767522 GCA_036937905.1 Salvia rosmarinus
TCTCACGGAAATCGGGTTATAGAAGGCTGAAGCCGGACTGAGTCATGCTGGCTAAGCTGCTACAACAACTTGACCATAAGCCGCAGAACTCCCGGCGAAAAGTGGAAGGCGAAACCTCAACCCCCTAGTGTATGGTACTATTGGTGGTCCATTTCCTCCTGACTTATTGATGCGGGTGGATTAATAAGTTTGAAGCATGGTACACGACAAATGTAGATAAAGTATGTAATGTGCGTCCTTAATGGTCATCGTTTTTGTTTATATATATATTTATATGACGATAATATATGTACTTTCATTGTCTTAATTGAGATCCTTGCCTACGAGTGGGATGCCGTATGTTGGTAGTCGTCGTGCCACTTGGTTTGACGAACTATGGAACATCAATGGTTGGTTGATGCGAGGTAAATGCATTGTGTTTTGGGTTGAGCGCAATGTACTTTAGTTTTATATTTTCCGACATGTTTATTCTTTGTAATGCAGCATGTCGATTCATTGATTGGTTCGATTTCTTGGATAAGCCACATGAATATGTGAGGTGGACGATGGTGGAGCATCGGGATGGGTGAACTATGAAACATACCGATAGTACCTAGTTATTTTGTTAATAAATTCACTCGTTAATCTCGTTATTTTGCAGAATGCCATGTGTGAGATACATGCCATGGTTTGTGCGCAAATGAAGCCCTATATCGAAGGGTTATGGCGTCGACTTTGCATGCCGGTCGGCGAGAAGGAGGTCGAATTACACATAAACCTAAACCATTGGGTTTGTTCTGAGATCAACATTGAAGATCAACGTGTAATCGTACATGACTCTCTCTCCATGTCGGGATCAGATAGAGTGAAGACTTCATTCCATAATGTCTTACATAATCTACCATGGATATATCGTGCATCGGATGTTTGGAAAATGGGTCTCACTAGTGAGTTAGATGTTTGGACGACAATATCTGAGACCACGGCGAAATAATGTGATGCGCGTCATGGCCCAAGCACAGGTGTGATTGGGCCAACCACTATCCATTCTACATGGTGATTATGCAAGGTTTTAGCAAATCGTTTTGTGGTCAACTCTGTCGTTTCCATCGCACATCTATCTAAAACTTGGCACATTCAGAGAAAGTTAATTCGAATAAATTTTTTAACGATTATCTTTTATGTTTTGTGTACATGATATTAGTGTTCAATTGGTTGCTTTTTATTTATAAGGAGTTTATATTATATGTTTTGCTTATAGTTTTTATCTCGACGATTTCGACCTTAGTGAAACCTCATTAGATCTTGAATATCCATCGAATCTTTTAGACTATAACTCTTACATGAATATGTTTTTATTTATAAGGAGTTTTTGTTGTAGATATGTACATTAAACTATTATTTGTATTATGACATATTCATAGCATGAATATGTCATTTTGGACAAAATTAGTGTTATGAGAAATAACATTCATTACAATAATACCCATTTTTATTCTCGGTTGTGATCGTCTTTGAATTTAGTGACTAGTACACTGAAGCACGTGTTGGATGATAAAATTTTATCATATAATATCTCAAAATTATTTATAATGTTTTCTATGATATGTATATATATGTTTAACTTGATAATAAAATTGCTACATTGCTTGCTCGTGATCCTCGTTGTGAAGTGATGATTGGTAAAACTTGTATTCTTTGTAATCAGATTGATCGTCTCCCTACATATAGGGTGTGTCGGCAATTGTGGGTCATGCAATTTTGTCGACATATAATGCATTATCGGCAAATATGTGAGAGACACATTGCTCTTGTCGGCATGCTGCGATTTACTGACAACTTCGGTGAGTCGTAAAGTCTCTAGTTGAGCTTTACATTTGACAACGATTGCGAGTTTATTTTTGTCAATATTTCAAACTTTACGCTTCAGATAATACTAGTACTACCTTTACATTTGTGAGTCGAATTAACACTTTATATTTTGTGAATTTTTGGTTTGAATATTCCAACTTTATATTTTTGTGAATAGTTGAAGCTTTACATTTGTCGATTGAAGTAAGTGCGAGATATCTTTATCATTTTCTTGTCATAATATCCATCCAATCGTAAATTCATACCTCAAGATCTTATTCTTATTATAATTATAAACATATCTTTCACTAGCATATGTGTAAACATTAAAGTCCGACTTATGGTTGCATTTTTGGTTTACAATATACACCAACAAGAGTGTGGATTACAATACACGTGTTGGATAATAAACACAAATATGTTCCTCAACATGGCGTGAGATGGCAAGATTTATATTTATAACATGAGTTTACAGGATTAGAATACATAAAACATGACATTAAAATACTAACCCATCCGATGAACAAAAGCGATGGGGCGAGCTAATATCTTATTGTAATGACTACTTAAACCAGCTAGATGCTAATAGATGAGTCGCCATAGTTGTTAGGAAGCGTCAATCGAACCGCGACAACCTTCATTCCTCATGTAAAACACTGCCATAGCTGGAAGAATGGTGGATCTCCATGTTCCTTATGCACGCAATCAATGGATCGGCCTACTTGATAAGAACACAAAAATCTCCAAACATTATGAAGAACATGTAGCCTACGGAGGCCATATTTAAATATCTGAGGAAAAGTAATGGATTGAGCAATACATACCTAATCGTACTCTTTCAAGTTACATCGGCAAATAGAGATCTTCTGAGCACATCCCGCTCGACCGGTCGGTCGACAATAAAGTCGGCTGTAATGAACCGTCGGTGGCATGATTCAACGATCTTCGGTAGTAGAAACCATAAAAGATCACGGACATGCTCACGGTTAACCTTATACTGCTACATCATGAATAATTGTGCGGTTAAGGTGTGTTGCTATCCGTCCCACACGCCCAAGTCGCGTGCCCGAGCAAAAAGTCGACCAATTGGTACTCCGTCTCGAGCTCGGGTATTGTACCAAAGACTTCGTTGGTGGTCATCAATAGTTTCTAAGAGATTCATGGGTGTTGTAACAAAATCGCTGAAGCCACAAGTGAAGAAGAATGGTATGGCGGGTGATTTCGATTTTGGTAAGGAGAGTGTGTATATACATGGGACTTTGGAGTTATTTATAGTTGCGACAAAATGTAGAAATTGACCAATTTATCCGTGCCTCATAAATAGCAACATAATCTGAGGAAAGATTGAGACAAAAGCGATTAATAAAAATTAGTTTAGTATATATGGAATGTCTAACATTAATAATTTATTGGACGGGAGACGGACTAATGTAGCGAAAAAACAACGTCGATACATAACTTCATTGTTCTTATAATACACAAGAGTGATAAATAGTGGTACATATTTTATAAAAATACTAAATGCCTGCTTGACTTAGATGAGCGTTAACACGATGAGGTGTCATCGATTGTACGTGGAACATTAACTAATACATAGGATTCTAAATAAATACATACATTGGTTGGGAAATATAAGCGTTCGATGAGCATAGCCATAAAAACTATTTTAGACATGATTTGTTGTTACTAATCCAAAATCACACAATCGTCGTTCGTATCACTATCACTTTGCTATCATCATCCCACGAAACAATTGGTTCAAGTAAAAAGTTTTGTTCACCTTCACGTACGATAGCATAACAGATGGGGTTTCACGAAAATTGTAACATGTAAAACATTGAGCAAATATTGAGATATAAATTTATAATATTATTAGAACCACATATGAAAAGCACACTTGTCAAAATGATATAATTCAATGTTTACACACAAGTTTTAGCAAACCTCATGAATCGCAGACCCAGGTTGCAAGCGCACATAAAGCGGTATTGGTTGCGATCGTCGTACAAACACGTTCGTCTTGCTTGAGAAATAAAAATAAAAATGGCGGCGTTTCACTCCGCCTTGCCATGTAGTGATAGTTCCTACGCGGGATGTCGATATAATAAGGTTGGCGGACATTGCATCGTGCACCTCATCTACATACGCTTTATTAACGATGAATTACCTCGTATCCATCGTTGCTCATGTAATGCGATACAACTTCATCAACACAAGAGTCTCCGGGTCCTAGACCATGGATCTTTGTAGAATACAAAGTGTCTTGAGGATAGGTGTGAGGTTGTTATCCATTATTACACTAATACTCGGGTGTATTCTTGATTTAGAGCACAAATTTCAATAGGCTACACTCAAGGTAAGTCTCTTTTAATGTATATGCAACGTAGTATATATTATATATATATGTAACCTCAAGGCGGCGGTTCTACTAGACTCATAGTTATAAATGTATGTATCAATTGTTTTTTTGAATATTATTAAAGATATGATTACACTTACATTTCTTTTGTTTTGAATCGATGGCAATTTTTTTTTTTTTTATCAATTTAATACAAAAATTTAAAGGCCGTCACGGTGGACTCGAACTTTGAGACCTTTGGATTCGGGCATTAACCAATACCAATTCACCAACACACCACTTAAACATCAACTAATATTAATGTGTTGCGATGAACCAATGCATGTTGTGGGCGATCGGCATCTTTGAGGTGCCGATGCATTTTCTGCTATGTCACGTCGGCGTGCCATGTCTCATCACGGAAATCTACTAATGTCGGCATGCATTTATGCGATGCATGTTGTGCTATCACGTCGGCATGCCATGTCTCAAATCCTTTGGGAAAGCTACTAATGTCGGCATGCATTTATGCCGATGCATGTTGTCACTATTTCACTTTGCCATGCCGTGTCTCTGTCGCTGGAAAGCTACTAATGTCGGCGTGCATTTATGCCGATGCATGTTGTCTATATCACGTCGACATGCCATGTCTCGTCATTGCGAAAGCTACTAATGTCGGCATGCATTTATGCCGATGCGTGTTGTGTTATGTCACTTGCATCGTAAACCTACATTGACCAAGTATTATGCTCTCGCACTCGCTGAAAATTTTGCGATGTCAATACATCGCATCTATCTTCCATACATTGATGTTAATGCATCTCGAAAGATTTTCGAAGATTTTCAGGGTGGATCTTTGGTATGAGGCGATGTACGACATATTTTGTGAAAGTAATGCCTTTAATGTGTTCGATAAAATGCCCGCTGCAAAAGTTATATTTTTAATCGCATACTCATACATTATTGCTATGTTAAGTTCATGAAATCTAAAAAACCCAAACAAAACTCAAATCGGTGACGAGATCTACAATAAACCCCAATCGTCTTCAAAAGTTCATATGTTAAACAAGCGTTTTCTTGTAGCAACATAAGTTTTATGTTTTCTTGTAACAACATAAGTTTCACGTCAATGTTTGTCCATAGAGCGATGGTTAATTAAGTTAACATGAAGCACTCAAATCATCAAAGTGTTCATCATTTGCATTGACAAATTTGTTTTCAAAGTCCATCGGGTATTACAAAATATAGCGATAACGTTTGTATGTTGCGCATGAAGGAATGCCTTTAATGTGTTCGATGAAATGCCCACGAAAAAGTACGATTTTCTTCCACCCATACTCATACATTCAACTTAGTTAAGCTCGTTAATATTCTTAAAAATAACCACGATTATTCTTCATGATTAATTTATTAGAAACACGAATTTCTTGCAACGTCGGGGCGTTTCGTAAAATCAATCCACAGCGTCAATGAAATTTTCATAGAACGGTGGTCAATTGTTTAAGATGAAGCATTCTTATCATCAAAGTCTATCGGCATTTTGTCGTATAGACCGGGTGAGTGTTTGTCTTTGTATGAGCACAAACTTGCGGTGCGTAAACTTGAAATAGTGATGAAGATATATGTCGACATGAAATATAAATTACCGATAAATTCCATACATAATATAAGCGGACATAGACAAATGACGAGATAAATACCTATAGTGCAGAAACAAATTAAAAAGCAAAACCACATACTTTATCATTAATTGACAACATCAAGACAAATGACTTGACAAGCTTCATTCATCTATGAGATATATTCCTTGAAGATGAAGAACAAAGGATCACCGTGTTCTTTGTATGCCTCCATCAATGGATCAACCTAACGATGGGGCACAATAAAAGAAAAATCGTTAGTTGTTTATGTCTACCCACCATATTAAAAAGCCTTGATAGTTATGGAGATACACTGGTGAAAACTTTACATAACGTACTCTTCAAACTTGCATCGACACATTGAGATCTTGTTCGTAACACATCCCACTTGCACGGGATCGTGAAGAAGTCGACAAAATTGAGCAAATATTTGGCGAAGTTCTTTGATTTTGCGGATATAGAAATGATATCAAGATCACTCACGAAATTCCACATTAACTTTATCGGCGACTTCACGTAAAATATCATCTGTTAGGTTACGTTGCGGTCCATCCGGTAGCCAAATCATAATAGTTAAGCATTCTTGTGAACTTGTATTCCATCTCGGCTTCGAAACTATTGTACCATTGGCGTCGTTGGTGGTCGTCGATATTTTGTAAAGATACATAATGACAGAGAGATAAGTTTAAGAGTTAGCTTTGTTGGAGGTCTTTGGGGAAGGGTTAATCGCTGGCCGATTTCGTTGGAGGGCTTGAGCCGATTATATAGAAGGTGTTCTCTGTTAAGTTACAGCGAGAATTGATTTTGTTTAATTTATAATAGATTGATTGAGGAGTTCATTATAATTTCGGTGAACAACGTAAATTTGTGCGTGCACAATATAATATTAAAGATATAATACCATACCAAATACTTTTCCTTGCATAGACTCTAAAATACCGTTAGTATCAAAATATGTTCACATAAACCATACCGACTTGCACCAAAATCTCGTCAGTATAATACGAGTTCCATTCCATATTGTGAGTCATCTCAACCAATATATACATTACACCATCATAATCAAAAATAACTTAGATACTAGAAATTATAGCAACATGCCATCAAAAAGTCCCAAAGTCATTGATCGTCGGCGTTGCTCGGTGAGAATGAGAATGCATCAAGGCGTTCGCGTAAAGTCCCACTTCTCGTCTATTGGGTGGAGAAAAGATATTTTCGTGATCAAAGTCCCTACAAAAGGCGTTCCACGGATCTTGTTAAATATGTGTATATTTTCCATTGTATATAAGAACTATCATATTTCAAGAAAATGATACAAGCAAAATGATAAGCGTTACCATTAAGTACAACACTTATACGAATTTCACGACGATTTTGCGTAACACATGGTATGTTGTTGATGTTGTGGGCGTGTTTGTATGTTGGTTATCCGCCACGCAAATGGAAAATTAAAAACTCGACTCATATAATTTAACGTATAGAAAAGGTTAATGATAATAAATATACCGATATTCAATATAAAATAATAAGTAAAATAAATCATTGCTACATTACAGTTAAGTGATTATGCTTTGTACCTATGTGATTAGTCCTTCGCCTTCCTCGATTTTAGATTTTCCCAATGTCGACTAATACGAGTGTTGGTATGTCTTAAAGAGTAGAGGTGAGGAGGATCACGCATTGTTTGAACTTGGATGTAAATGCGTCGTTGCCCTCACGCATTTTCATTTCATTTTTCTTGACAACTCCCATCTTACAATAGATTTCTTTACTGTAGAGACTCAATCAGATCCATAATCGGTTCGACAACTACTATCCATCCTACCATCTTGGAAGCTTCATACATCCCGCATTATATGGCTATTGAATGCAGGCGTCCACTTTGACGGTTGGATCCACTAGTGGTTGAATTGTTCATTACAAAATTATGTCTCATTGGTTTTTCGCAACCCTGACAACAGGAGCGTTGGGTGTGTTCGGAATCACATATATTAAGATGGTAATATATCACGAAGATATGATGGCACAAAATACCGATCTTTCCCATAACCGACCGTGCATGCGGCTACTTTGGAACTCCGATTGATCGTGACACGCCTAAATGCGTAAAGCGAGGTGGTAGTTCACAATAAACTTCATCTCTTGACTTAGATAGATCGTCTGAAGGATTCTCAATTATACTCACATTTATCGAATGAGAGGCCTCGTACTCATAAATTGGAAGGCGTTAAGCGTAAAGAACTTTGCAGCATGCATCAACAAAGGATTGTGTTGCATGCGACCGGGCATTCCAATACATAAAGTATCGTCTCATAAGCTCCTTACCGCCAATCCATCATAATTTGTTCGTGTTCAAGACAAAATCATCTGAAAGAACCACTAGCACATAAATCCTTCAAGACCTTATTAGTGACTTCATCGAGAAGTGCATGCGATCCACCACAAAATATATCATTGGTGAAGCGGAGACCACCTTTTACGTAATTTGTACATCTTTGCTAAACCATCGATGATCACCCAAGCGATAGTGTTCAATCATGCTTGTCGACTCTGTTCAAACTCTTGTTCACTCTCACGCCCATTCATGTAATGATGCCACGCTCTCTTGAACTCATTATTTCCATTCAAATTACCAAAATGAGATGGTGCATACGATTAATATGCCAGCGCAGGCGATGTCTTGCCGCTTTGAGCGAGAATCAATAGCATTCATCATTGCTTGGCATTGATCAGAATATAATTCGGGTTCTTTTCCTTTCATAGACTCTTTGAATGTTGAAAACAACCATTCAAAAGTTGACGTTGTTTCATCCGAGAAAAGGCCATACCAAACATGCGAGTTCTTCGCCAGTGATTGATACCAACAAATGGAGCACATATCAAGTCATACTTGTTAGTCTTGTATGTTGTGTCAAAAGTAATAATGTCCCCAAAGTATTCATAATCAATGGCACTTGCGAATCCAGATAAAAGAAATTCATAAGCCTTCCTTCATCATCCTTCATCATGTTCGGTAAAAAATGGCTCCTTGTTCGATTGTCGATGAAATGTTGCAGCGAGCACTTGAATCCGCATCATCCAACTTCGATTTCCTCCTCACATTATCCATATGATGATATGCATCTTTCTAATAAAGTCGTTATTTGCGGGCCTCAGGATTGATTCTCCATGAATCGGCATGCACGACTTATTGGTATGCCGCGACATTCAAAGCTTCGGAAGATCCTTCTTAGAGCGAGAAAGATTGCGAGCCGACCCGAAGCAAATCGTTTGATCATTTTGTGCTAACTCGTGATTGTGCTCAATATAAAATTTTGATACTTTCAAGGGCCATCTCTGCACGAGCAACCCTTAATTTTGCTACAGTTAGTCTATTGTCTTGCTTCTTGTAAGCAGACAATCTCCTTTAATACGCTTGTCCGAACTCGACCCGTGACACGAGCATAGATATTCTTTCATTTGCACCAATCAGTTTCACGAAATAATCTTGAGTCCTTTCTAACACTAAACCCATTTAGCAGTGCATACTCACAATATAAAGATAAGCTTGATCCAAATCATTCATTGTGCAGGGCATCAATCTTATCTCGATAACCTTAGACATGTATGTAACATTACTAGAACTCTTGGCGGGACCGTCTCGGTTCCTCAGATATAGAATCTGCAGAATCATCATGATCTTCATTTAAATCATCATTATCAATTGGGCGTCAATCTGCGGGGTTCTTCATTTAAATCATCATTATCGATTGGGCGTCAACCTTGGTGGTTCTTCATTTAAATCATCGCATTCACTTACGTTATCGTGGGCCCATTGTATATATTATCATTCAATAACTCATTATAATAATCTGATTCTTCATCTCCCACCGACACATTCAAATCGAACACCATAGTCACGCTTAAGAAGATAAAGAACAAATTTGACATGATGAAGAACAAACAACTACCCACGGCCGGCATGTTATAGACTCATTATTTTGGAAAATTAAGCATCATAAACTCATTCTGAGTATTCAATACGCTTTTAGAATTCTTGAAAATAACACCCGCTAAGTAGCTTCAAAATTGTTGCCTAAAGCAAATCTGAGTATTGAAAAATAATCAAATAGATGCATGGAGAAGAAATGACGAGTCGAGAACATGGTTCATACAAGCAAATGTATAGATTTTTCATGTAGAAGAGACGCATAAAATTTCAAGCATTTTCTAAAATTGTGATGCGTTACTCACAAAATAGTGATAAGCGTTGTTAATGAGTGTGTGAAGACATAGTTTGTACCTGGGCGATTTCGTATGGAGGTGAGCATTGCTAAGAACTCTTCCGAGTTTTGAGCAAAATTGCATAAACCCCAGCCGTGATCTATGCTAATATCCTTGTGCTCTGCTGCTTCTTTGTTTAGGGCGGAAATAAAATAAAGGTCAAATCTCGAATATGATGTATCAATTACTTGGACATCGGTGGTTTTACAAGTTTCGATTAGATGCGTATATATACATATTTAAGCCATCAATAGTGCTGTGCATACATTTTGATAATCTCTTGCGTAAGTATGGAATCTGACATAAATTAATTGAGCATATTTTGAGTGTGCTCGGCACATGAGCCTTGGTGATTCTTAGGCGTATTTTATTAAAACACTATATTCTTTGTTTAGCGTTGGGGATATTGTAATATTGATTTATTAAATATACTAATTTAAAGATAACTCAAAATATCCCAAAAAGAATAATATATATAAATTGATACGGTGATAAACATATTCTTATCCGAAATATTGATATTTTTACGAATCTAGTATGAGTCGATGGTTATTGTTTGTACAATTAAATGTTATTTTGAGGAATGGATTTTTCGGCACAAATTTATTTGGCCTTAAATTTTGAAGATTAATTTCAATCTCCGTATCTTCATCTTTTAGAATAGTTTCTAAGTTGTATTACATGAACTCGACTAGTTATGTTTATGGTGGTATGTTGTTCAAAAACTCATATTATTATTTATTATCGATGCATTCTTAAAAATTATTCTAATTTATTTTAGTAAGTAATTTTATTACACTACACAACTCATTGAAAATAAAATCTTAATAGTGTTCTTTGATTATGGAAGAAATCAATTATTCACGTAAAGTGGCTTTAGAAGGTACAATAAGTTCACGTAAAATATATAACATATTCATTAAACTCTTAGAACCCCAATTGCTAGCTCATTTTAGAAGTAATCACATTTCAAAAAAAAGAAATACGAACGAGAAAAATAACATAAATTCCTTATTGATTTCGTGAGCTCATACGGTATTTGATTAAATGCGGTTGCTAAAATAAGCGAATGAATTGAGACATATATCGACTATATCTCTAAAATAAATCCTCATGAAATACAAATAAATCCTCATGATATGTCATTTCTTCACCAAAATACCATCATCGTATTTTCTTCTAATTCATAATCATTCAAATTCAATTGGTCTTTGTCGTGATGTTGAAATATTGGCGTTCTACGGTTGCTATCCTTATCAAAATCTCACCAATCTTGATAATGTGGCGAACTTTTATACCTCATAGCTCGATGCGGATGGATCACTCTGCAATTCCACATGCAAAGAAATAAAAAGCGATTAATCTATATAAAATGATAGTACATTCTAACATAAAATATCTGATATAAATAACTTAAGATACTCTTTCCAAATATCTTCTTTGTCGACACTAATCATTTTAGTTTCATCATTCCAACCAAAACACAGGCAGCTCGAAGCATTTGATATAGACTACCGTAACACTTTTGTCCTTATGAATTTTAGAGTTTATATGAGGTGGTGCCCAACAAGTATTGCTAGAAACATTGATACTTTTCATATACACTAGCAATCAGAGCCGATCGTAAGCCACCCGAATGTTCGAGGAGATAACATAAGCGTGAAATGCATCCTACTCATCCTCAAGTTGTCAATACAAGTGTTATCATCTGTGATAATTTCATGCAAATGCTCTATTTGTTTTGGAATTTTATGTAGCAAAGAATAACATTTATCATTACGGAAGTTAAGCATACGATTGGTAAAATATTGGGTAACTATTCCAAAATTGTTGTAGAGTCATTTTGCATGTTTTGCCTTATCAAAGTATATCACCTTTTCAATTCTTTTCAAACACTATGAACAAATTATTTTTATTAGAACTTAAATTAATGAAATATAATTAATTCACAAATTCGGCATGACAAAACTAAACAAATATCTAACAGAAGATGAACAATAGTTCTACGATTACTTCACTTATGTGCATTTGGCAATCAACATATCAACATAATATCATGTGACCTTTGTATCAATGGCGATAATTATAAGTCCCTCTTTTGTATATTCATTCTTAGTTTTCCTATAACATCCTAATTTGATTAACTAATCTAATTATTCCTTGCTATCTTACTATTTTACTAACATTTGTTATTCTTGATCTCATGCACATTAAATTCATCACTTAAATAAAATGCCATTGCTAAGAACTTATCTATAAACAAGGTTCATCGGATATACAAATACTCATAATTGTAGTAATAAAGCGCATCATAATTTCGGATAAGCAGACTCACGGTGAAAACATTTACATCGATACAATTCACTCCATTACTATGTTAGATGAGTTTATCTTGTCTCTCAAATATATATCTAACTAAGCAACCAGACAATGCACAAGTATCCACTTATATTGAAACTAGATTCCAATTTTGCATAGCAAGCATTTCTTATGTGGAACAAACGAAATCGAGAATATCATCACCAATCTCGACTCACTATTTCATCTATCATAGCCTAAGCGGGGAGTTGCGGTTCCCATCGATAATCTACATATAAGAAGAACCCAAAGTAGTTGAACTAAATATTCGAGATGCATATATCACATGAGATAAAACTAAGAAAAAAATTCCCACGAACAATGGTTATGATTTCTTTGTAAATATTAAGTTCATTCTATTTTCGTGAACACATACGGTGAAATGAAGATGGCGCTTGGATAGATTCGAAAAACAAATGGTTCATACACAAAACAATGAAATTTTTGCCATTGAGTTTACTTACTTTTAAATTGCCGTCGGTTGCAAGTTTACTCCTTCTCCTTATATCTCGTCCCGCCTTTTTCATTGAGGATTAAAGTTAGTGAAAAATATAGCAAATGTTAAAAATAATCAAGGGCCTTGGGTTATCCCATATTATTAATCCTTAAGTAAACATTGGATTACCACGGATTAATTTTATTTATCCGACCTAATCCTTAGAAGTAAACAAGCCTAAATGAATAAAACAAGGAATTTTCTAACATGTGGAGGCACTCCCGTCTTGAAATACAAAAATAAACAAATAAATAAACAATAAAACCCAGCGTTGGCTTTTAGTCTTGAGAATTTAACCAGCTGAAACCCAGCGTTGGGTTTTCTTCTGAAATTTTTGGTGCAATTCCGAGCTCGTGTAACGATGGGTTTTACTAACTTGTTTCGACTCTAACTAAATTAAGGTGCTCTTGGTGAGCCCAAACTCCAAAGGAAGAAATAAATACAGCAGACAAGAAAAGCAGTAACTATTCATTCCTGCTTTCTCAAACAAGTTGGGCGGCCTATTTATGGCTATCTGACCTTACGGTACATAACAAAAGTAAAAGGTGCAGACACTTATTTCCTTTAATGAATCATGGACCACTTTGGATATTGCTTGGGCCTACCACAAATCCTTGAACCTTTACGGAAGTCTCTTCTCTCGCTTGGGCCTCACTGTCTTTGGGCTTTTTTAATGACTTCCATTTTATCTCCTCTTCCCTTGCTCGGTTATATCCTCATGCTCGTCTCTTTTTGGCTCAAGCGTAACACCTGCGCTCGCTTGATCTCTCATTTAACCATTTGAGGACTCGGAATCTCGAATGGCTTTCATTTCTCTCATTGTTGTCTTATCTTGATTTGAGTGGAATCGACTTAAACCATACGGATGTCAAACCTTTTGTTAATTGTTCATCAAGATCTCTTTCTAGCTTTGATGCGTCGAATAATTCCCTCACTACAAGCAATTTCTCGTGTTGGATCCTTGTGTGTGTTGTGGGTTCTAAAACCGTACCTTGTTAAGAACCTCATAATCAATAGAAGAACTAAAAAAGATAATTGAACTACTACCTAGCAAAAACTAATTAAATTGAAGGTTTAAAAAAAAAAAAACTTCAGCGAAACTACAAAAAGGAACAAAATCTCAAAATATGACTAAACATTTCAAGTCAAAAACTTAAATAGAGATATTAATTAATTTTAACAAAATATTCCAGTACATACTCTCTAAACTACAACAATCTTCAACAATTTATGAAATGTTAAGAACCCTAGTAAAAGGTTAAGTCTGAGGATTTTTCCACCAAATTTTAAACAACTCATTACAAACAAAAGGATGTGTAGAAATTAAAATTAAGCGTGTTGGATCCGAATGGAAAGCGGAGATTAGCCACCGTCGTACAAACTAGAAATGTTTATCATTTGTTATCTTGTTATCCAATCATGGACTTAACTATATATGAACTTCTATCTAATCAACCAGAGCAGCCCTAAGTAGAGTAATCATTCCAATACTTCATTCAACAAACAAATTGTAAATAATTAATGTAGGATTAAATAATTGGATATGATGTCCGGAGAACAAAAAATGTTAGAAAGCACAAGAATGACCTGTATAAAAGAAGATGGATGATGGCAACCTTCAAATAGATTGTTCTTGATGGCGAAACGGTAAGGTTGACCACAAAGCGACTTAAAATCGGAGCATATTGACCGTGTAGAATTGATACGGGCTGACCTATAATCAAACACTCCATGTACTTCAACGCCATGATGCGCAATTCCAGTATTTCCTTGTCGAGGTGGATCTCGATAAATCGTCAAATTCACACATCTTTCAAGTTACTAGTAGGAGACCGATTTTCCCAAATATCGCAATCCCGACAAATCCATGATAAATTCTTGACACATTTGCGAATGAAGTCTTCACTCTAAGTGGATCCACGGACTTGGAGAGAGTCGTGAGCGATTACGGTTTGGGCCTCGAACACGATCTCGTAACAAACCCAATGGTTACGGCTTATAGGGGTAATTGACCACCAAATCGACTTTAGACCACGACATGCTTAGTTGATATGGCCATGAACCCTTGACATATGGTTTCGATTAGCATGAAGGACACCATGCATCTTAGAACACATGGCATTCTACAAAATTGATCAATATAATGAAGTTAATTATTTATTGTCGCAAACTCATAATTTAACATGTTAGGAACAGATAACGAGTTGCGGTTCTTACCCATCCTATTGCTCCACCTTGTCGATTCGGTACATATTCATGTGGTTTATCGAATAACGAGAAATATGCAAATTGACCCGTGCATCAATGTGTGAATTAAAACGAAGAAATGTATTTAAGAATAATAGTATTTCAACAAATGCTCATGAAGAAAGCATACGAATCATTTAGGAAAAATGTCTTTGAAATACCTCCCATCAACCAACCATTGTCATTCAGTTTCGTCAAACCCAGTGGCGTGGCGTTTCCCAAATAAGGCGACCCATTAAAGGTGTGGAGCTATAATTAAGAGAACGAAACTAACAATACGTTATACACAAGAAAATTTTATATAACTACATTGTAAGCGGATACGCACAACATACCTTGGATTTATCCGATTCGTTTGGTACCGGACCTTCAAACTTCTCGATCAATCGGTTTTATAAGGCGTGAGGATACGGCCCGAAACATCACCATGCACCGATGGTTTGGGTGGAAGTTTTCGTCTAGTGAATCTTTCATTTAGAACTAAGCGTGTTGTGGCGTGTATGTGGTTGTGCGCTTTTAACCATGCTACGGGTAGTTCTAGCCAGCGGCCTCCGGAAGCGTTCTTTTGAAGATTTTCCAATAAACTCGATATCGGAATCAACTACTTCACTATCCTTCTCTTGTTTACGGGTCGCGATCTGTTTGTGGACAAATATCTATACAATCACTTGTTGGTTTATCCATTTCGAAGATCGATCGATAACATGTTATCTACTTGATGGTCCCTTGGTGACATACTTTGGATAAGTCAAAGGAATTTTGTGTTGCTGCGTATATGGTCGTCGATTGACATATTGCAGCTCAATAAAGGGATCATGTGTATCGGCCAGGATCGAGAGTGCATCTTGTACTTTCACCTTCAACATTTCTTGTTTGGATTTTATCGACATTGTAATCCTCAACGAATATCACGTGTTATAGATATCACCTAATTAAGAAATCATGTGTCGATTACATGAAAAATTTATTTCAAATTGGATCACATAGTTAAAGTTGGTGTATGAATTGTATTACCTCGTCCATACGTGATTTCGTAGCCAACGAAGGGTGAAAATCTTGCAAAGGAGCTTTTCTTTAGCACGCTTTACGGATTGGTTGGGACGTCGTGTTGAACTTCTATGGACAGACGAGCGTGGGCGTCCTGGTCTTGAGCTTCATGCAGCTTGTTCATCATCGCATTCTTCGTCTCAGATCATGACTTGCTCGTACAAATCCTCCTCTCGCAAACACGAGCTTTTCTCGTCTTCTCCTCGTCGGCGCATCTGGACCAACAAGAGTGTCCGCTTCTCGATCCATCATGGTCTCTTCCTCTTCAAAGTTCCGACGGTAGTCTTCACTTGCTTGAGGAGTGCGTCCCACGGGCACTCGCTTTCAAAATCAATCGATAGGCGGTTCATTTCGACCAATCTTGCCTCAGAATGGCGACAACAATAGGTTTCTGTAAAGAAAAAATCAGTATAAGGATCAAGATATCACATGGAATGCAAAAAAGGGGATGCAAAAGTTGCCTTGAAGTACGGATGAAGATATACAAAAAATGCAAATTTAAGGATTACATTACATAAATTCAGTATAAGGATCAAGATATACAGTATAAGGATGAAGATATAGAAAAAAATTAAGGATCAAGATATCAGTATAACAATCAAGATATCCAAGGGCTTGCAAATTTAATTTAAAGTTTCATACTTACCACATGGAATGCAAAACATGGCATGAAGTGCGGATCAATGTTTGTAATCGAAAAGCTTAACCGCAGCCCATCGTAACATCCTAGGCATAGAATCCAAATATTCATCTCGAGCTCCCCACGATGATATGCAACCTTTTCATGCACCTCAGATGCAAACACTTGCATAGCAAATGAAAAGCCTTGCACATCAAAGCTCACAACTTCACCAATACTCTCTTTGTTTGCAATGTGATACCTAGCATTGTGAGCTCGTGACGAGGAACTCGTATGCTACCAAGCCCAAGGATAACTATTAAACCTATCTAGGTCGTCGACTAATGGCATCGGCGAGTCCTCGATTCTCTTATTGGTTTGATGTCTAATCAAAAGAATCCCATACAAAACAACGAGCAATGCAAACTTGATGCATCGTCGCCCTTCCCTCCATGACTTCACGGTGGTCTTGAAAACCACGATAAATATCTCGGAAAAATAAAATTTTGCGTCCATTAAAAATTTGTCTTTGAAAATTTGAAGTGGTGGGAGGTTCATCCCAGCGGCCAAACGATAAACGGTTATCAAAAAAACTCACGAGGACCCGGCTCAATCTCCACATCATTAAGATTGAAGGTCGTTCTTCTTCTATGGGTGAGTGCGGATTGAGGCGTGAAGTTTATACATGAGTTGTCCTTGGAAGCGCATATCCGAGCATATTCGTGAAAGCACCAAACAAGACTTTCTAAACTTACGTCGGTTACGCGATCGATAAAGTGCGTATGGTCGATATATATGAGGCGGTGACATCGTTGCGATACATGCGCACCTATTAAAAAGAGATTGTTGTATGCGTAAGAATACAAAATTACATCCGCGAAGGAAAATCTAACTAGGTCAAAGCAACCAACCATATCTAATCTTGTCACTTGCCTTTTACTCACTTTCGAAGACTTGGTCATTGTAATGTTGGATTTGGTTCTTGAGAAAACAATGGAATATCAAAAAGATTTGTCAAATACTCATTGCCTCGTGAGTAAATCTTAAAGATGAATCGGTGGGAATTTTCATTGACACATCATATTTAAATAATTAAAGATGAATCCAATCGTGAGTTTTTAATCTTAGATTGATAATTTCAATCATTCAAGTTTTGAATAGATGGTTTTCAACTTTTTAAGACCAGGGATTGAATTGATATTGATAAATAATTTGTCTTCGACAAAACTTATAAAAGTTTTATAAAAATCTATTTCAAATCTTCCAAAACTTTAATCTCAAAGAAAGATCATTAAAAATCTTAAGATTATCCAAAATTATAAATATTGACTATCATGAGCGAAAAATATATATGTTATCTATGAATCTATGACCTGACACAACACATCCATCCTTGCTCGAAACAAGTAGATAAGAATGTCGATATTGATATTGACAATCTATCTAGTATTTTATGAATTTCATATAAATCTTAATCAAGCGATTTTGTAGTATACTTTGCAAATCAATTAAAGGACAAAAGTCTGCGAATATAATGTTTTATATAATAGTCACCATGTATAATACGGTATATTTACACAATCACGCACGGACTCACTACTCAAATGTTGACGTACACACTCAAATCTTGGGCGAAATTTTAATTCAATTCACTCAATCGATCTCTGAGCTCAAGGCGATGTCGTCAGTATTTAGCTCCATAGTTAAGGAGTGTTTGGAGATTTCATAATTAAAGGCCTTAGTTAACTTTCCATGGCTACAACTTACTTGTCTTGACTCCCACCCTCTCTCGTCAACATCCTCCTTCATTCTATACTCTCTTAAGCATTAATTACCGTTTACATTAGGCTATATAATCGAAATCATATATCCTGTAGAAAAACCAAGTATGACATTGCAAAATCTTGAAAAGGAAATAAAATTTTAATGCTCTGGAACATATTAGTGCATTTAGGCTCAAAAGAGACCATGATATTAGAATTGATCAAGTAGTGAGCTAGCATCGTAAAACATGAGTCTTGTGAGCACATTTATAAGTACATGTCTATCAAAACAGATCACATAATTATATCTTCAAAGAAAAAAATAAAATGTAATAAAGAGTGTTAAATAAATTTATAAATCCACACAACTTGTTGATATTATGTAGGATTATAGATCGATATGGATTAATTGTTTAATTAAAGCTATTCCATAGTTGGTTGGAAGAAGGAATAGCTATCGACTAATATGTGGTCACTAAAGCACTTTGATTATTCACGGTCGAGTGCATTGGATGCACTAATGATAAGTAGGAAAATGAAAATGAAGATTTTGTTGTCAAATTCTCCTTACTTTTATAAGTTATGGAGATAAGTTCATCTTGGGTTTTGGTGAAAGTTATTGACAAAAATTTAGAAATTTGAAGAATTGCTATTGGTGTGCAAAGTTCAATTTATGGTCTTAATCTTATGAATTCTTATTTCCATTTGTAGTTCCATAATACACTAATAGTCGATACAACATAGCACACCAAAATCTGTACAACATCATTATGTTATCTCGAGTATAAATTCTTGGATACACACTTGTGAGATGGGAGATAATAATAATCATTTGAATTGTCATCTTAGTAATCAGATAATGTTTTCCTTAGTTGTTTTTATTGACAAGGAGATTGTGATGGTAAGTGAATACCACTTTTATTTTATTTTCGAGTTGTGTTGTTTTCTAAGCTTATTCTAATGTGAAAATTTCATATGAAAATATTTGAATCCTTTTGGGGCATTGAGTTGTAGATTATTAAAGCTTCCATAATATTGCACCTCATTTTTCGACCATTAAGCACCAAAACAATATAAATGTATTAGAAGTTGATGGCGAATTATGAATATAGAATTATTTCCTTGCAGAAAGCCCCAAAGACAAGAATGACATTGCAAAAGCTTACATTAATATCTTTTCTTTGAATGCTTTTGGCGGTTTTCTTTCAAAAATAAATCCGAATAAACTAAAGCAGATATAGACTTTTGGGTCTTTATTTAAGAGTGATAATTTTGTTAGCAAACGGATATTTTCATAATCGTGTACCACCACATACCGAATTGTACATGACCTTGTAGTAATTATCGGTTTTTGGTGTGAAGCTTGATAGAAACACATCCGCGTATACATATTTATTTTCTATTCGATGTAGGAGGGTGATCTCGTAGTTAAATTAGAAAAATAATAAAAGTGATATTAAAATAAAATATTTTTGCTTATGGTACCCTAGATTACATGCCTACTGTAATAAAAGACTTTAATATAAGGACAATACATTTGAATTTCGATGGCGAGTTTTCGCTTTCCCGGTGATTCTGTCACTAGAACTCAACGAACTCGATGGATTTGTGGTGGAGTTTCCGGCTTAAATGTTAAGTATAGTAACAGTCTGATGTAGGATAATATTCTTGGGAGTATTAGCAAAGTAGCAATTATAGCTGTAGCCTTGAGCGATCGTCGCATGTAATCCGTCCTAGTAAAGTGGAACTCGAGAAATACAAGTTAAGGAATGTCCAAGACTCTTGTAAGGATCAACATGTATTTCTTGAGTTTAGGTTAACCTCTAGTTCTCTGTAGATGACAACTAAAATATTTTGTCGAAGGCACTCTATTGCGATGAAGATTTTATGTGGACAATCAATTTATAGAAATGTGAAAACCATTAACCAAGACTACCCCAATGGACTGAAAATCGAAACCATTAAATATCTGACAAGATACAAAAGCATCTTCAACTTCATAAGAAATAAAAGAATTATAGTCCTATCATCCCTAACTAGTTCATATTATCCGAGAACGACGGTGGGAAGAAATCGGTGTTGTAATACCGGACGCTGCGATGACAAAAAGAAATCTTGTATTACTACTTGTCATTCTCGGTTTATAACACTGAGAGCTGCAAAAGGAGGAAGAAGCATTCAAAGTTGGGAAGTAGGTTTCCGGATAGTTGATAAACCACCAGACCGCCATTTGCAAGAAAATCGAGGCTCGAGGATCACCTACTCATCTCTTTCAAGAGCTCGAGAATATAGAAGAAATGCAGGTTCGTGAATGAAGTTCATCGGCAAATAAACTCAAAACGGTTTGCTTAATAGAAATGAATGACATATAAACTAAGGTTCACAAGCACATTGGAAGAACAAGTTTGAATGACATCTAGCTACTATTCTCAGATAGAACCACAATATCATATGTGTCGATGAATGTAACATCATAGATACTTGAAGACCAATGCATGATGTGAGATAGGATTGTAATGCACCATCTAATATGATAACGTATATGCATCAACAACAATACCTAAGATATCCACAATCTGACATGACCAACTCCACCATAACTTGTACTCGTGAGAGATGATACATAAATTTATAAATCCATCTATGATAATTATAAATTCATCAACAACTCTACCACAACACTCTTTATACAACAATCAACTCCACCACAACAACTCTATGTGGACAAATCATCTATCTCAACGCTTCAAAATAGATCACATAATTATATCTTCAAAATTAGAAAATAAAATAAAATAAAGAGTGTTAAATAAATTTATAAATCCACGCAACAAGAATATGCCAATATCCATCGAAAGCACTTCAACTCACCACTGAGAACAAATTGCAAAGAGATGTGAATGTGAAAAATCGAAGAATGACAAGCATCTTCAACAAGTAAACAAACAAGCATATAAAATGGAGCATACCCATTAACAATAGTGAAAATCGCAAAATTTCAAACATATTTGGGTATTTAGAAATTACCTAGGTTTTCGGTGCAAAGGCGAAGAATCTGAAGGCTAAGCCGATGGGCGAAGACAAAGATGAAAAAAGCGACGTGAATGAGGATGGGCGAAGACGAAGGCATTACACCACTACTTAGGGGCGCGGAAAAATGGGGTCATTGTAAATGGAACAATACTGCGTTTGGTGCTCTCGTCTCGGCCGTGTCGCGTCTCCGATCAATTGCAGCTCTCTTGTTGTCGTCGTCTCGTCTCTGTTCTTCTCGAGTGATCGGTGTGTGAGTGGGCGCCAAATGAATGAGAAAGCGGTTGATGAAATGGGAGAATTTTTAATTTCCTTATGCATTTACATATTTACTCTTGCAAGACTCGAAATAGTGAGGGCTCAAAGGTAAATTTAAATATTTTAAAATTAACAATGAGTGTGATAATATTTTTATGTTAATAACGATTTTTCGGTTTATAATTATCTTTTTTTATGAACAGTAAATAACAAAATTATTATAGACTGTTATTTTAATATTTTTTTATTAACAGTTTATAAGCATCTATTTAATATTTGGAATTTTTTTGGGGATAAATTATTATTTTATAAATTATTTATCCACATAATATAATAAATTTAGGCATTTTAAGATAATTGTAAACATTGGCGGAAGATTTATTAAGCTTATCGGTTAATAATTCAAAATTCTAATTCAAAAGCGAAATGCCGATACATGTACGAAATGCCGATACATGTTTTGGGATACAAGCGTATAAAATGAATATCGGCACTCACGGATAGCTTCTCATGAAGATATTCAAAATTCTCATTCAAAAGCGAAATGCCGATACATATGCGAAATGCCGATACATGTTTGGGATGCCGACGTATAAAATGAATGTCGACACTCGCGGATAGCTTCTCCATGACTTGTTTCGCTAGTGGGCCTATCCGGATTAACCATATTTGGGTTGATTTATTGAACATTTAATTAAATGTGAATAAAAACATAAAACACGCGTGTAAATGCGGAGAGGATGGGTATGCAATGCATCCCCTCTCAGGATGAAACTTACCCATAAAGAACGGATGGATACAACACGATTTTTTTTATTTCAGATAATCGTTGTATATTTTCCTTTTTTTGATAGAGTTTAAATTAGATTTGTATATATAGATTAGACAACTATATTCTTTTGTTTTATTTTTTATTTTTTAATTTTTTGAATTGGTAAAAGATGATTACACAGCACTGAGCTCATCATTTTTGGAGGTAATAGGTAACATGAGTTTGACGAGGTTATTATTGGTGACGTCATGTGATGACGATGTATTTGAGGTTCTTATTTTTTGTATTATTTTTTCCGAAATATCTGGGATTTCCACATACAAAATTATTATTTCGATGAGCCCACAACATGTGGGCTGTTTGCGTCGTGCTCACTAGGTCAACTCAGATATATTACCTCCATCTTCCTCAATTTGTTTCTATTATTTCTTTTTTATATGTCGTGTCATTTATGTACATTATTTCATATCAATATTATTCATTTACATATTTTATTATCTACAGTTCACATTATATTTGATACTGCAGTTTTTTTATAGCATCTCTTTTCAAGATGAGATTATCTACCAAATTGTGGATAATCGATGGACTCCCGATTGATTGAGATTCTATTTAAATTGATCTCAATCGATCAGGATCCCGATGATTTTTCATAATTTATCATATGTCCTCATCCCGAAGGAGATACAATGCAGGAGACTGCAACATTGAATTTATCCATATTTCACCATTATCCCTACTTATTATCTTCAAACAACAACACTAATTTATATATTTTATCATTCATGGTTCACTACTAGTTAAATTAACACTACACTACTGTGAAATTTTTCTCTACTTACAATACACTTTACAATTTTATTAAAATTGGTGCTTAGAATATTCTCATGCAAAAATAGGATTCAGATGGAGTATATCTTTTCACATAACATTTTCCTTTTCAATTATTAAGATTTTTATTAGGGTCGAATATTTATTTTTCTCTTTTATTTTTGACTATTTTCCCAAGTTTTTGTTTTAATTGGAAAATGAGGAAGTTCTATGTCTTATATGTTCGTTAGTATATAATTAATTCACAAATTCTCCCATGCGCCACCTCATGGTGAGTGTGGCAGGTCGGTCGGGTTCGGGTCAATTATAGTATCAATCCATGACTAAAATAACAATTCTTATGAATAAAACTCATAGTGCTTATGATAAAGTGATAGTTTTTGTGCATTAAAAGTGACAGTTGCTATGAATAAAAGTGACAGTTCTAACTAAAAAAAAACAATATTTTTTCTTAGTATTTTTTCTATCTTTTACTAAAAACATGATTTCAACAAAATTAATAATTGTTCTACATAAATGTAAAAATTCTAATTAATAAAAGTGACAATATTTATGAATAAAAATGAATGAGTTAGATCTGAATATGGTCAGATCCGATCCGATCCGATCCGCGTACACTATAAGAAGTGCGCATAAGAGTGCGGCCTTAAATTGTATTAGCTACTCTATACTTAGATTTACCTAATCAAAGTGCCAGAGAACATTATCTATTCCCAAATCTAATCAAAACGAATCAAGATAGGAATGAGGAGAAAAGGCGATTTCGTAAACAGTGAATAAATTCGAAAAAGAAGCCATGGAAGATTACATATTGATGATTTCTTCTCCAATAGTTCAAATTTTGAAATCAAATTTCCATGTTTGGTTGAATTTTTAAAACATGAAGAGTAATAAGAATCTTGAAAACAAAAAATAATGCAATTTTTCAGGATTCTTATTTTCCAATTTTACTTAGGTAATCTTTTTCCTCATTCCTAGGATTCTTACATGCTTGTATATTTATTATTATTTATTATTATTTTATTAAAATATAAATTATAATTTTATTTAATAGTATTTTGTGTTAGGTCTTATACAATAATAATAATGATGATGATGATGATGATAATGATGATATTATTATTATTGTTATTATTACTATTATTATTATTATTATTATTATTATTTATTTTATTATTATTATTATTATTATTATTATTATTATTATTATTTTATTACTATGTTCTCAATTATTAAGTTATTTTAAGAAAATCTTAGTTTAATTTCAAGAACTATAAACCATACTTTATGTTATTATTATTATTATTATTATTATTATTATTATTATTATTATTATTATTATCACAAATAATAATTTATTTTTTAAAAATATAAACTTAACTTTATAATTATGAATAATTTATTATTACGTCAATAAAGTACATTGTTGTTACTATTAAAGTGATTATGAAATTTTCTTATGATTGTTAATCAAATTTAATTATTAGATCTATTGGTTATATTTAATTAATCAATACAAATTCTAAAATTTTCTTGGTATTTTCGAACACATGATAAGGAATTTATTAGGATTCTTTTCCTTAAAATCAATTTTCTAGGAATAATATTCACAATTAACATTAATTTTCTGTCAACCAAAAGGATCCTACTAGTATTTTTATTTTTTCTATTAAACACAGTATAAAATTTTGTAGCTTATGAAATATTGAAATGAAGTACAAAGTCCCAAGAAACACAGTATGTTGATTTTTCTGGGTGTGGAGTGTGGACAATTTCTTGCAGCCGTTCAGATTATCACGTGTTGGTCGAAACTGTATTTTTGTGCATTCTACTTTCTAACCTTTATTAGTGTGACTTCATTCAATACATAAGAACGGATATGATTTTTTAGCAAGTCATCGTTGATTATATAGTTTCAACTTTCTCTTATTCAGATATGACGAAGCAAATGTATTTGACTTTTATTTCTCAGCGAAATTTAGATCAAAGTATCAAATACAAAAATTGAAGTGTTTCATGTCACGGAAACTGTTCATGCAGCACATCATACATAACTAAATATTTGAATTTTCTATTTAGATTTTGGATAATATTCAATATTGATTTCGCGAGAGACATCTGAAAATTGTACCTCAGAACAACGTAATAGGATTATTTAGTCTTTCATTTTAATATTAAATCGAACGATTTTGTATCTATGTGCTTGTCTGTATATATATTGAGTGAGATGGCACTGGGTTTTGTTTTGGACAGAGATTTTCCAGAATTGACACTGTTATAAATTTAAATTATTTTAGTGCAACAAAATTTGGAAGCAGCAATGTCCGGTTTGTGTGTGAGGCTCAAAGTTTTAAAAGTCGATGTCCAGTCAACACGCTTCTTCTTCCCTGACATCACTTCGGTGGGCGCCATAAATTAATGTCACTAATTCTTCAAAATCGCCATCCTGTTAAAACACGGAATTTCTCACCGCATCTCAAATTTTCTTCATGAAGATGAGATGAGTAAATCCAAAAGCTTCTTCAAAAAACTCTTCCAACCCTTCACATCCAGATCGAATAGAGGTAAGATATTTCTTTTCCTTGTTTTCGGCTGAGTTTGAAATTTGTTGAAGAGTTATTTACATTTTTGTTTGTGAATGCGATAAAAGATCAAGACGAAGACGACTTGGGGAAAATTGCAGAGCGAGAGCAGAAAAACTTTTCCTTTGAGGCCCTTGCTGCAGCAACTATGAATTTCCACCCTCTCACAAGCTTGGAGGGGTTTTGGCCCAGTTTATCAGGTAAAAGGGCTACAATTGAAATTTATTTACTTTTGGGATGCATCATGATTTAATTTTGATTATTTGCGGGGCTGGAGCGGAACTGTGATTTGATTCAGGAAATGTTTAGTGGTTGGATGAGTAATTAACTATTTGCGGTGTGGGGTTTGCTCGATTTAAATTAGGGAAAATTGAGTGATGGGAGAGAAGTAGCCGTGAAGAGGTTGTCACAGAGATCTGCTCAGGGGAATAAGGAGTTTCTGAATGAGGCAAAGCTGTTGTCACGTGTGCAGCACAAAAACGTAGTGAATTTGTTGGGATATTCTGTCCGTGATGCAGAAAAACTGCTTGTTTACGAATATGTTGCGAATCAGAGCCTCGATAAGTATCTTTTCAGTAAGTGATTCTTCTTGTCTTTGCACTTCGCGTTTTATGTGATAAAGGTAGGTTAATGTGGTGTATCTGTCCAAATACAACGGATGAAAAAAAAATATTGGTTATTATAGATAGTTTGCCTAGTATTGAATAATTATAAATGATTGGATTAAGTTATGATTATGTAGTAGTTTGAGTTCATGGTCATGGATAGGACTTAGATGGAATCTTCAATAAACAATTCCCACTTGAAAGTTGAAAGCAATTATTTCCTTCCAGCTACATCTTTATTGTAACTTTGAGTATAATTTCTGTAAGGCTTCAACATAATGTTGCCAAATGCAGCCATCAATGTGAAATGAACTTAATCTGATAACATAACTGGTTCTTTTAACTCGTGTCGTTTTGCATGGATAAACTTTGGAGTGTGATTCATGTTACCTTTTAGTTACCAGCAGCTCGGTAGAATTTGTTGTTTTTATTCTATGAAATACCTACATTGAAAAGCAAAATTGAATTTTGGGTGTGGTGGAAATAATATATAGTGACCACTACTGTGTCCTTGAGCGACAGATTTGTATATAGATCTTAAATGACCGACATGTCAACCAGTTTGGTATCCACCAGTATGTGGATGTGCCATGAAGCACAGAAAACTGTTAGCCAAAACTAAGTAGGTAACTGAATGGCTCGTGAATGATGTTGTTAGGTGCATATCTGTTTTCACACAATCCTATGTAATTTGTCATGCCTTTAGGCGTCCACTAAAAATTAAGCATTTTGCTATTGAATCACGTTGATATTGCACCATCAGTTATGTACAAGTATTTTGTAATTCAAAGAATGTTTTAACTTTCCATATTACTTATAAGTAAGATGATGCAACAAAAAAGATCAGAATTGTGTAGAGGTATTGCAATGACAAGACTGAAGTCAAAAGATAAGCATGCAGGGGAATCTAGATCAGGAAATCAACAAAATATCTTATACCCTCCTCAAAAGCTATGAGAATGTAAACATATTCTAGTTTCTATATACCACCTATAGGAAAATTGAGTTGACAGAAATATGAAATTGGAAACAAAATTATAGTTCATTCTGTGTATAATAGACATTTGAAGTAGGTAATCATAATTCCTTTCTGTGCAAGTTAAAACAATTCTGTACCTTTCATGCTAAAAAGGAAAACTATTTATTCTCATATATTAGAGGAAACACCTCTTGGGTTAAGCCATGAATGAAGGAAGAGTGGAAAATAAGTTCAAAACATATTAGGTCTCTCAGAAGATAAATGAAGGAATTGTGTAACTTGGGAATGCAATGTGTTAAGCAATAAATGTAACTCAATTTGCATATAAATGTAGATTATAGAACGCTTGACCAGTCATGAGAGAACTCCTAGAATGCTTATGATTGGTTAATGCTCGAGCTGTTGTTAAGGCTGATCTCCATCATCACATGTTATGCTAATGGATAGATTTTAAAACTTGATTTTCCGTTCTAGAAGTCTGTATGAAGAACTTTCCAAATTTGGTTCTTATTTTCCAGCTGAAAATTTCATTATGGCAAATCATTTTCAACTGTAGTTTAAAAAATTGTGGCATTTAGCGAGGCAAGCTTTACTTTCTGATGTCGCATGAAAGTGAAATTGATGTTATATTTTGTGGTTCTCTTGTTTAGAGGCTGACAAAAGAGAGTTGCTGGACTGGAAACGAAGGCATGATGTGATAGTAGGTGTGGCGAAGGGCCTGCTCTATCTTCACGAACAAGCTCACTGTACCATCATTCACCGGGACATCAAAGGCAGCAATATCCTACTAGATGAAAAATGGGTTCCCAAGATTGCCGACTTTGGCATGGCACGCCTTTTCCCGGAAGATCAAACGCATGTCCAGACCCGTGTAGCTGGTACCAAGTATGGTTTTTCTTAAGCTTAAAATCTTGTAGCTACATTGTCATTCAAGTCGAGTAGAGAACAAATATAGATGCATTTATTTGATTGCAGTGGTTACATGGCACCGGAGTATCTCTTGCACGGAAATCTCTCTAAAAAGGCAGACATTTTCAGCTTCGGGGTTGTGGTTCTGGAGCTGATCAGTGGACAAAAAAACTCTGCTTTTGCTCGTGATCCAGATTCAGAGAACCTGCTTGAATGGGTATGAACTTAAAATTCGGGTTTCAACGTATGTGGTGGATTAACTTGTATTATTCTTAATATGTAAAGTATCCGCTTTGCTATTGTAAGAGTAGATTAAAATAGTCAGCTCTTGTGTTAAATTACTTATTGCCCTTCTTTTTGTGAACTCGTGGAATGTTATAAAATTAAGGGTAAAACTATAAGAGTGACTATTTTTTATATTTTATTTTTAATCTTTGTGACTACTTTTACGTATACAATATTAAAATGGCTATTTGTTAGTTATTAAACTATCACCTAAAACGAACACTCCTTAATGCGCTAAGCTCTGGTAAACCTCATTGTTAGTGATCAGAATATCGTCGTCTGCAGGCTTATAAGCTTTACAAAAGCAAAGGAGCTTTGAAATCACGGATCCGGTACTGGTGTCATCGGCAGATATGGAACAGATAGCGACGCTTCGTTCAAATTGGGTTGCTCTGCGTCCAGTCCGATCCACAAGCGCGGCGGACATGGACCGTGTGGTGGTGCTGCTGTCAAGAAAGCGAGCCATCTTGAAGAACCGAGTAGACCGGGAGTACCTGGGTCGAGATACAGGCGATACCGTGCGGAACAACCTCATCAGCCACCAGGGATACCAGCGTGTCGAGTTCGGGATCCTTCGGGTCCCTGAATACGGCGCCTCATCAAGTGCGACTACATCGAGCCTTGCGAATACTCGGTTAGATCGCCATGGAAAGCGTCCTATGAAAGATTAGATCATAACATTATTTCGTATATAGATTAGTATGCATTAGGTTCTTTCTTTTTATTTTTTATGGGAAGATAATTGATGTTTTCTCTTTTTTTTTTGCTTTCTCAGAATACTGTAGCCTAGTTGACGTTTTGCTCGTGTACATAGAGATATTTAATATATATAAAATTTATTTTTGGATGATTGCATTCCCATTTCTTGACAGCACCACCACCACACTGTCCATGTCCGTTCTATAAACCTCGAGTTTATAGAACAGACATATATCCAAGTTGGAATACCAACTTGGATGTATCCAAGTTGTGCTCTCAAGTTTAGCCTCAACTCCCACGTTCTTTGCATTTTCTTCCATTCTCTTATGAAAAGGTTTTAGCTTGAAAATGTTCATCACTATTTGCTTTATCCAACAAAGTTGGACATCATTATTCAATGGCGGAGCCAGGCCTCCGGACATAGGGGGGCAAAATATTTAAGAACTCATAAATATATTAGATAATAGTTATATCATAAAATATTTTTACTGAGAATTTCTACGACACACGTATTCCGAAAGCGTTGTAATATCAACTCATTATCCATCTGTATCAAAAATTTCCTTCTCGATGTAATTAACCAAACAATCATTCATCCAACGATCTCCCATCCTATTTGAGCCGATTTTCACAATCTTCATGACGGAAAAAGCTCTTTCCCATTGCGGTTGCCATAGGTAAAACAAGTGCAAGCTTAATGAGCTTATACACCAGCGGATACACAATATCTCGTTTTGTCGTCACCGGTTCTCTTGCAAGACTTTCTATCCCTTTCAAATTGATAAAGTCTTCACAAGAATGCACATCCGTGAAATAATTCAGGTTGGTTATCTAAAGCCATTATCTCAACTGAAGAAAATCAAATGGATAAAACTTTGCAAAATCTGATAGTTTCACTTTATCAAAACCGAAAAATTGTCATTTGGAGAAAGACATTCCATGCAAAGAAGTAAATCGATGTTTGCTTACGTGAATCGATCATTGAGCTCTTGAAGTTGCATATCGACACTTCATACAATACACTTACACGGTAGTAGTGTAAATTGATAACGCTTGGAGCTTTACGTTTTGATCTCACGCTTGAGAACATGAAAATCATCCATGCTCGAATTTCGGTATCATGATGATTACAAAACATCACCACTTCATTCGATAAATCATCCCACCCATTATCTCTCATCTCTTGCCGCCTTTTCTTTGAGACTTTTAACTTGTACAATTGCATTCGCAATATCTTGATTCTTTTTCTGCAAAATCTGGGAGAGCTCATTTGTTGTACCTAATATATTCTTCATTAGGTGCAGTAAAAGCAAAATCAAATGTTCCCAAAGACTCTACAAGACTGCCGCTTGACTTTTGTTACGAATGACATCCATTTTCAACTACATAATCAAAACATCATTAATGAGAGAAAACTTGCAATCAAACTCATCAATGTGCCATAATGGGAACCCCAACGAGTATCACCTGCTTTTTTGAGCCTAGTTTCCTTATTTAAACCACGACCACTACAAATTTCTTCATTTCCAAGTGCACTTCTAACTTCAACCATTTTCTTCTCTCTAAATATATCTTGCCTCTTACAAGAACCCCCAAAAACTTTAACTATGATGGCTATCAAGTTAAAAAGAGAAGCAACTTGGAGATGATTTCTGCTACTGCAACAATAGTAAGTTGAAGCTGATGTGTAAAACAGTGAACATAGAAGGCAGTAGGATTATCTTTCAAAACTAAACTTTTAAGTCCATTGAATTCTCCTCGCATATTACTTGCACCATCATATCCTTGCCTTCTGATTCTAGCTGTGCTCAATCCAAAATTTGAGAGAAGCGATTCAATAGCTTTCTTGAGTGACATAGAAGAAGTATCACTAACATGAAACATTCCAAGAAAACGTTCCACAACAAAACTGTTTGAATTCACATAACGTAACACAACAGCCATTTGTTCTTTATCTGATATATCACGAGATTCATCAACTAATATGGCAAAAAAATCATCTCCAAGTTCTTTCACTATAGCATAAGTAGTCTCTGATCGCTAATAATCCTACCAAATAAATGATAGTAAAACAACAAGTATATTATATCGTATCCACAGGGACTGCGACTCGAGAACACAACAATTAATTAATACAGAATCTTGATTATTATTCATGCAATAATTTATCAAGAGAGAAATAATAATAAAACTAAACTCGAAAATAAAGATAGGAATAAAATCAGATATAAAAGACTGACCCTAGGGATGTACTTAACCTAACCAAATTAACACAATTAACCTATTAATCTGTTTACCAATTTAATCCACATTCATATGAATGATCACTAATGTAACTATAATTTCCGTCAGGACAGCCTATAGTAGTAGGTTAGCCTAAACTCTATCCCCGTCGGGTCTCAAGAGAAGTAAGCTAATTACCAAAAGCACACAAAGATTTAACCCCTACAGTTCTCCTATCTCAAGTCGGTCTCAAGGCAAAAGCGTATTATGAATTCAAGATATCGATTATGCAATTAATTCCGTCAAGACATCAATCACATAACTAGCATGCATTAATATTGGCCAGATACTAACACATGAGAATTAAAGCCAAGAATCATAAATCATGAATGGGACGGCAGTATCAACAGATCAATTATACGAATCTAGTAAGCCATACAAACCCTAGGATCAATACGAAATTTAGCCACGCATAATTAAATTACTAGAGAAATAAATAACTAAAGAAAGCATAAACTGAATTAAATAAATAAAACCGTAAGATTCCATGATGAACAATGTAGCACTTGAATCCGGAAAATAAACTGAATGCTCCAATAAAAATTAAAGAACGGCGGATTCGGAAGAAAATTGATAAACTAAACTAGACTATTAAAATAAGCGAGATCTAAAGCTGAATTCTCAAGAAAACTTGCGCAAGAAAAATAAATGAAAGAAAACTCTCTTACTTTTGTTGAGAAGCTCGTCAAAATCCCCCCCTCAATTGTGTGATGCGTGCGCGCATATATGCATATCATGCAACTGGGGCCTTGCTAGCGCGCTAGCGAAGCTTCGGTCGTGAAGGAGCCTCGCGAAAGCTCCAAAAAACGCTGCACAACTGCTCTTCCTCGCGAGTTAGCATCGCGACCTTAGGTCGCGAGCACGGCTCGCAAGGCGTAATTCCCTGTGCGCGCGACTTCGTCGTTTCGCTCCGTTCTCTCTCGTCTGGACTCCGAATTACGATTCGTTTGCGTCTACGGACTCCTATCGAGATGCTATTTAACATAGTAAACTTTACAAATCCATCCTTGTCAAATCCATTACATCATATTCAACGTCGTTTTCAAACAGTTCCTCTTCGCACGAGATCGCGACTGGGCTAGTGATTCCTCTTTATCGTGATCCACCTTTTTGACATCAAAACCTATGCTAAAATGACATGAAATACACACGGCATAATATCTTCCAAGGTAAACATAAATATATCAAAAACAACTCAAAGATCACTTATCACTTAGAAGCGAAAGCGAATATAATTTTATAAATCATGTAAAAATGAGGCTTATCGGTCTCAAGAGAAGCAACATGCACAATATCCTTTTGAATATCCGGAGAAGTTAATTGATTATTCTACGGAGCATTTTTAACACAACACTCTTTATCTCTTCATTATGATTTACAACAAATTTGAAGTTCAAGGAAATTACCTTGATTGAAGGAACTTTCAGATTCATCATGTCCTCGGCGAGGCCTTGGCGTAGCAAATATCTAATGCAATCAATCAAGCGGTTAATCTAGCTCTATAAAGGTTACTGAGTTTGCTCGGATTGCTACACATAGCAACTTCAATGTGTTGACTTTGTTTCATCAAATCGACACATTTTGCCAAACTTGATTATGTACGCTATTAGAACTCCCCACGTGTTTAGTAAGCAACTCATTCTTTTCCAATTACTAAATCCAACCGTAGTGAATGAATCTACCCAACTTGTTTTCCCAAATCCGGACGAAATAAGTAGCAACATAAACAAAATGCGACATCCTTATCTACGCTATACTCAACCAATTAAAATTCATTGAACCAAGATGGACAAATCTTCTTGACAACTTACCAAACATTGTTTGTGGAAAGTTGTGATTGCGGTGACAAGGCCCTTCGCAAATAACTTCTTCTTACTTTATCTCGATCATTAGGATCATAGGTGAAATCTTTATCCTTAAACCCGGTCCGATGGGAGATTATCCAAATTGATCTCAACTCGGGGTTTCTTTGAAGAGACACGCACTTGTTCTTGATCGTCTTTTCTCCTCGACTTGTCTCCTCATTTGTAGTTGATGATTTTCTAATAAGAAATTTATCCATTCCTATTTGATAACAAAATATAGTGAATGAGAAATCAACAATCCAAACTCATAGAAAAGCAGAGGCACACAACAAACAAAAACTACGAGGATTGCGATTAATTCTACCAAGTTCATATCATGCACAATCCTTGTTATTGTATGTGTAGAAAATCCCCAAACCAAATCAATCAACAACCAATATTATCGGGTGAAATCGCATTTCCTTAGGCGGTTCTCACAAAGTTGGGTTTTATGGGTGGGTTAGTACTATGATGGTGTGTGTCATTTTAATGGCGTACTACTAATAGTTTACGTGGGAAGAGGTCTCGACAGGGATCACTTGCTCCTTACTTGTTCATCATATGTGCAAAACCTTATCGACCCTCTTGCATCGATGACACACATAATCACATTCATGGCTTCGCCTCTGCACACTCTACCCCACGGTGTCTCATATTTTTTGCTAATGACAATATTTTCTTTGTGGTGCAAATGAAGAGAAACTTTAACTTTGAAAAATGTTCTCCAATTCTACGAAAAGACATTCGGCATAAGATCAATATAGAAATCATAGTTGACCGTGAGCAAAAAATACGATAAGTAAAGAAAGAAAAATATCGCAAGTTGTTGAGGGTTAGTGAAGTTCCATTCAGAAAATATATTTGGGTCTCCCACTTTAATTGAGAGATAAAGATACAAAATTTTGAGATTCCATTGGAGCATATACGTAAAAAATTGAAGAACTAGAAGAAAAATACCCTTTCATGGGCAGGTAAGAAAATACATTCAAACTATTCCAACGTACACAATGAGTTACTTCCTCCTCTCAAATTCAATTTGCGATGAGATTGAGAAGGCTATGGTTTGGCTCTTTTGGGGTGGAATTGGGGGAACGTAAAATCCACTGGAATGCGTGATGTTTTCTAACTAATACCAAGTTTGATGGAGGCTTGGGTTTTAAAATGGGTTGAAGAAACAAAAGTAAAATTTATTTTGCCCCTATTCTTTAAAAAAATTGGTGGGGTAACTTTTGATAAAATTATAATATTTCCTAATACTAAGGTATTAATAGCAAATTTTGAGGTGGGCATTGCCTCCATCCAAGCTCTCTCGCCATCTTGACTACCTCATGACCCAATCAATCCACAAACTCTCACTGCCCAATCCAAAACTGATGTAAACATATGGCATGCTAGACTAGGTCATCCTTATAATAGTGTTATGAGCACAACTTTAAAGGCTATGAAACTATTTTCCAACTTGTCTGCTATAACTTTTGTGATGCGTGTGCTCTAGGAAAAATTCACTCTGCAAATCTTCCTTCTGTTGAAATAAGAACCACAAAACATTTTCAGCCAATTCACACAGATGTTTGGGGTCTTAGCTCTACTCTCACTGATAAATTTTAATACTATGTGTATTTTGTTGATGATTTTACAAGATTCACTTGGATCTTTCCATTATCAGTAAAATCCAAAGTTGTAACTGTCTTCAAACACTTTCTTACATTCATTGAAAGATAGTTCAACACTAAAATAAAGGTTGTGCAATCTGACTGGGGAGAAGATTATAGGCCTCTCAAACATTTGCTTGAGTCTTTAGGCATCCAATTTCGACATCCATGCCCTCACACATCAACAAAATGGCAAATTTGAAAGGAAACATAGACATATTAGTGAACTTGGGCTCACACTTCTAGCTACTGCTTCTCTCCCTTAAAAAATTTGGTGGAATGCCTTTATCACTCATGTACCTCATAAACAGACTTCTTACACCATCTCTCAACAATCTCTCTCCATACCAAGTGTTGTTCCACAACTTGATTATCAATTTCTAAAACCCTTTGGGTACAGTTGTTTTCCAAACTTACGACCTTACAATTACTCTAAGCTTTAGTATAGATCTTCCAAATGTCTATTTCTTAGATATAGTCCAATGCACAAGTGCTATCGTTGCTTGCATCCCTCTAGCAGAATGTATAGTGCTAGAACAATGATGTTCAATGAATAATAATTTCCCTACACTAAGCTATTCAATACCAAAAATTCTCCTCCATGTTCATCGATATCTCTTTCACTGTTCCCTCTGTCTTTTCCCTTATTGTTAAATCCAAATCATGTTCCTTCAAACTCTACAAACTATTCCACTCTTCTGAATGCATCATCATCCTCCTCATCTTCCTCATCCATTCTAAACATACAACATGCTTATCCCACTACACCAAATGCATCAACATCCAATATACAACCTCCTTCCAATTCCACAGTCAAATCCTCATCCATATGCCCCACAAACTTCCTCTAGCCCCCACAGTCCTACTCCTCATGCTTTCATTATCCAACATTCATCTCATGGCCACTAGGTAAAAATGTGAAGTCTTTAAACCAAAAGTCTACATAGCCATCTCAAACCTACCTCCCACTGTTCTTTTCTCATCTACTCTCTCTGAAACCACTAACTCTCACATCAAATCGTCAAAAATCGCTGAACTTATTTTTGATACAGACGTGCTTAATCACCCACTTTGGCATAAAACCATGACTGAAGAAATTCAAGCTATCAAAATAAAATATACATGGGAAGTTATTCCTCTTACACCTGCTATGAATCCTATTGATTGTAAATGGGTGTATCGAGTGAAACTCAATGCTAATGATGCTCTTGACAAGCTCAAAGCTAGACTTGTTGCAAAGGGTTCTCAACAACTTGCTGGATTGAATTTCTTGGAAACCTTCAGCCTAGTTGTCAAGCTAGTTTCTGTGTGATTTCTCTTTTCATTAGCAGCAACCTCCAAATGGGATGTTCAGCATATAGATATCAATAATGTCTTTCTAAATGGATATCTTGATAGACCAGTTCACATGAAACAACCGTCAGGATTTGAAGACTCTAACCATCCAGATTGGATATGCGAGTTGAAGAAATCCTTATATGGTTTAAAGCAGGCCCCTCGAGCTTAGTATGACAAACTCAAGAAACATCTTCTTATGTTTGGATTCAGGTATTCAACCTCTGATCACTCATTTTTCTACATGAGAAAGACTGCAAATATTATTAGTATTGGTTTATGTTGATGACATACTAGTCACTGGTGATGATCCATTCCTTGTTCATCATTTCATTCAAACTCTCTCTAATGAATTTGCTCTCAAAACGTTGAGAAGTGTTAACTTCTTCTTGGGTATTGAGGTGTCAAAGAAAATTCATCCTTATATCTTATCTCAAACCAAATATATCAGAGATCTTCTTGGAAAAAAAAATCTATTGGATAGCAAGCCACAAGGTTCTCCTTAAGATTCTGGCGTCAAGCTTCTTAAATCTTATAGTCATTCATTCTCAAACCATACCCTCTATCGAAGTATCATCGATGTACTTCGGTATCTCGCAATTACCAGACCTGATATCTCATTCATGGTGAATAAACTTAGTCAGTTCATGCAAGAATCTACTAAATTCCAATGGAAAGCTTATAAAAGGTTACTTTGGTATCTCAATGGAACACTCACCCATTTTTTTCGTTCATCCTCTTATTTCACGCTAAATGCATACTCCGATGCTGATTGGGCTGGCTCTATTGATTATTGAAAGTTAACATGTGGCTATTTTGTGTTCTTGGGTCAAAACCTTCTATCTTGGAGTTCAAAGAAGCAAGTGTCGTCTCTCGGAGCTCTACTAAAGCTGAGTACAAGCCTCTAGCGGATGCGTCTATGGAATTAATATAGATTTAATCTCTCCTTCAAGAGATTGGTTATACTCTACCACAAGCTTATGTGATCTGGTGTGATAACAAAAATGTTGCGGCTATGGCATCGAATCTAGTTTTGCATGCTCGTACTAAGCACATAGAGATAGATGTGCATTTTGTTCTTGACAAAGTGATCAAGAATGAACTTGATGTCAGACACATCTCTTCGAAGGATCAAGTTGCTGACATTCTTACAAAACCGGTTGTGTTCTCTATATTCCAGTTTTTAGTTCAAAAACTTCTATTCGAAAAATAATAGCTAGTGTTTTGTGGGGGTTGTATTAGCATAAAATACAAGTTTGTTAGGGTTTGTTGTAATTAGTTAGTGATCGATCTTAATTTCGTAAGGTAATGAATGCAGTAAAGAACACGAGGGAGTTAACGTGGTTCGATCTTTAAAATAGATCTACGTCCACAGAGCAAGAGATTGTATGTGTATTCGAGTGTGTAAAAGCGATTACAAAAAGAGTAGCTAACCGATTTCCTCTAATCTAGCCTCTATTTATAAACCATCATAATGAGTTCGACTCTAATACAAAGTCTTCTCTCATAAGGATTCTTTTAGATATGCATCCGAATCTTCTACGTCTCCACTTATGATTTGAGTTGTAGTTGGTTTAGGAGTCTTCTTGGGCCGAATTCACATAGGTCGAGCTTTATAGTCGGGGCCAATTTATGTTGGGCCTGATGCTTGGGCCTAGTAGTTGGGCCGTATCCAATCACATCCCCAAAAGGCGTAGAAGTGAGGTCGTGATGGATGGGGATAGTGGTTCGACATTGCTCGTCGAAACTCGTGATGCGGCGAAGTGGAGTGCGTCTGATCTGTCGAGTTGTATGTCGTTTGGCGCCGCCGAGCGTTACGTCAAGTCGTATGTCGCTGGCTTCTCCATGCCGAGGTGTTACGCCAAGTCGTATGTCGCTACCTTCGTCGCCGGGCGTTTCATCAAGTCGTATGTCGGCTTCGCTTCGCCGCCGGCGTTCTACAGAAGTCGTATGTCGGCTTCGTCTGTCCGCGGCGTTTCGAAGTCATATGTCGCTGCCTTCGCCGAGGCGTTACGCAAGTCGAACACGAATCGTCGACCGTTTAATGCGTATACGGTTGGGTTCGATAAAGTGCACATTGGAGGAATAACTTCCATGATCGTCTTTTCCCTTTCACTTTTCGTATCCTACTTTCAAATTCCTAAAAAACTCTTTGTCTTTCTGAAAAAGTGCAAGTGTCAGTATCTTCACCATTGTCGTCTTCTCTAGAGCTTCAGTGATATCTTCTTCGATTTCTACATAAAACAAGTAAGTTTTTATGGCTTCTTCATCTTCTTCTTCTTGTGGGGAGTCTCACGGTCATGAAGGCCGTCTTGTGTCGATGTCGTGAGTCGGACTCGCCGGCGGTTTTAGAAGTTTTCACCCTTGATTCCCTACTCCCTTCTGTACATAGAATAGGTTTCCCGCCTTTGAGGAATTTTGGTAGGGTTTCTTCTTTTCCTTCATATCTTGAAGCCCCTGCAATAATAGAGCTTGCCTCGAAATTTTTTATTCCCAAATCTTTCGAGTTGGTCGCTCCCCGACCGGAGGATAGGGCTTGCGCCCCTCCGGAGGGTTTTGTTACAGTATACGAGGACAACCTTACGTGCGGTCTTCGTCTTCCTTTTCCTTCCGTGTATGTTGAACTGCAATAATTGTTTGGCATACCTCTTGCCCAAATATCGCCAAATTCTTTTCAGCATTTGACGGGACTTGGTGTCTATGCTTATCGGCATAATTTTCCTCTCACCCTAGGGCTTGTCCTTAGGTTTTTCCAATTTAAATCTAGCGCGGGGTGGTATTATTTATCACCTCGGCGTAGATTCAAAGTAAAAACGAAGTCGAAGATCTCGAACTGGCAGAAGAAGTTCTTCTTTTGTCGATTCGATGGGTCCCTCCAGTTCATCTGGAATACAGGGAAGCTGGGGGATATGGCCACCGATGATAGCTTCGGTGGCATCACGGAGGTTTTGGATAGGGTCGGCCTTGTTGACGAAGCTTTGTCCGAGGAGCTCGTTCTTCTTGGTGAGCCTTATGATCCTGATACCTCGGTAGAATCGGATAGGGGTGGAAGTTCGGTATTGGATAATTGGATAATCCGATAACCGAATCGAAAATTCGGTTATTGGATAACCGAATCGAAAATTCGGTTATTGGATAACGAATAACCGAAAAAATTGGATCGGTTCGGTATTTGGTATCAAAATTTTAGAAAATTCGGTTATCGGTATACCCGATAACCGAATGGGTATCTGAATAAACCGAAATTGATATATATATATATATTACAAATATTATTCTATCAAATTTCATTGTAGACTAGTTGGTTTGGGCAAGCCAAGCTTCGACACAGGTTCGAATCCCACGAAAGCCAACCTATTTGTTTTGTAAGATAATGGATTAAGTACAAATATAGTTAAAATGAATATATTACAAGAAACTATCGTAGCTCAGTTGGGTAAGTGCACCTCTATTTTCATTGAGGTCGTGAGTTCGATTCTCACTTGGAGCAAATTCGTTAGTTTTTTTTAATTGAACCGGTTAACCGATTAACCAACCGGTTCGGTATTTGATTTACATATTTTCATGTAGTTCGGTTCGGTTAACCGAAATTTTGGTTTCGGTTAATCAAAACCGAACCGATTTCCACCCCTAGAACCGGAGAAGGGTGAGGCCCCCCTTTTCACTTCAGCTTTCTGATTGATTTTTTTGCTTTATGTTCTAACTTGGCAATTATTTTATCTTCGCAGTGGACTTTCTTAAGGGGAAGAAAAGGAAGAGGTCTAGCTCTGGTGCCGAGCCCTCCACCTTGGCATTGAAGGATGTGGCTGAGGCCTCTTCTGAGAAGGCCAAAGTCCAAGTGAGGTCGCCTTCGCCCCCATCTATGCCACGCCCCATCAAGGAAAGGCTCGTGGTTTCTCCTCATGCCGGTGATGATGATTGCGAGATCGTCGGCACCCAGGTCGCACGTCGGTCCTTCCCCGAGGTAATGCACTTGTTTGCACGCCATCAATTTATGTATTGATGTAGTTTGTTGGCATGAGTGATTCTGTCGGGGACCGAGTATATGAAGACCGAGCTCGCGAGGGTGAGGGTTTTTTTGGATGACACCGTCACCCAGTTCGACCAGGTGGCTCGGTATTCTAGGGAGTTGGAGGAGGAGAAGACCCTCCTTATCCTAGCCGAGGCCGAAGCGAAGGCTCGGGACGCGGCAAAGAAGGAGGCCGCGGCTGTGGCGGCTGTTGAGGTGGCGAAGGCGAAGAAGGCGACCGAGGTCGACTCGTTGAAGGCCGAGGTCAGCTCATTGAGGGATGAGGTCGGCATCTTTCAAGGCCGGTGGAGGAGGTCGGGGCGTCGGGAGGTCGGGCGGTGGCCCGCAGGAGAGCTTCTCCGCGCCTTTGCGGTGAGGCTATTTGTCACAACCCGACTACTTAACCAAGTAATTAGTCAAGTAATTGGACAGTGACGTGGGTTAAGAAACAAATCTGTAATCAATATCTTCAAATATGACCAATGATTCAAAGCGATCACAATGTATGACCTAAATTTTCATCATGAAACAATCAAAACTTATGTTTCAAAGAAGTGAAATAAATTTGACAAAGGTTGATTCTAGGTCCTCAAATCATAATAAAAGTTCGAATGAAGAAGAACAACGGTTGGGAGCGGATAATAACAAAAGGATAATCATACTAAGAATATATGTATTCAAGCAATGCTTTAAGAACGATAAGAATCTTTCAACTTTTCAAGGCATGGTTTAACAATGTCTCAAAGACTTGATATAACCTTATTAGCTCTAACAAAAACATTTCTGAACTCTCAAGTAAATCCTCGATCGCAGAGACAATTCAATGAATCCATGTTCTCATAATCAAGTCGACATTATAACAACAATGCCGAGATTATACCAACAAAATCAAAGATATCATCAAGATTATAATCAACTTAACGTAGCAACATTCTAAAGCAAATGATGGCCAAAGTTCGGCAACGAGGAGGGTGGCTGAGAATTATGTATGATGACATAACTCTCTGGGCAACGAAACATGTTAACATCAAATGAATAACATGAACAATTTATCAATATCATCATGAATCAAATTACTTAGACAAGATCCTTTGCACAACATTTGATTCCAGCATCCTCTTGAGCTCAACCTGCACGTTTAGAAATACATGCAAGGCGTGAGTACAAAAATGCACTCAGTGGATATACGCCGAAAACATAAAACATTGCCATTAGGGCTATGTAACTGACTTGCCATGACATTAGCAATGCACAAGGGTTTTAGTGAAATAAACTGTGCATGCTTTTCATAAATAAACACTTACTTGCTTTCATTTCATAGTATCATCATAAAGTATGCATATGCATGTCTTATGTCGGCCGATAACTTTCTCTTCCCATATCCACGGACTTTCTTTCTTTGTGTTGATCCGAGGAGTAAGCCTCCTCCTCAAACACCTTAACATTACATACCCGTGTTGATGGTCCCGAAGGGTACCATGCCACGGTCATACCCGACGACGGTAACATTCTTTCATTCATACTTTCTTTCTTTCTTTTCCGTGGATAGGTAAATGCATTATGCTCATGCTCATGCTAAAAAACAGGCAAGTCATTTAACTTTGAAACTTTGCTCATAATGCAATTCATTTCATTTAAAAATATAAAAAGCATAAGCATATCATATTAGAAAATATTTTTACCCACAGGCGGCGATCACTCGATCGTACTTTTTATCTTTCATATCTTTCTTCTCCTTACTTGGTCCATCAATCGACAATAAGCGGCATATAAGCTATCAATAACCAAACAAGAAATAACTTTTATTTTAGTAAATCGATCACTATATTTTCTTGATCATAAGACGCTATGGTCTATAAACATTGGTCATTGCATCCTCTAATATCTTAGACATATAACAAGACTTAACAAACCTCATATGTTTAAGCGAGCATATATAACTCAACAACAAGTTTAAACCATTCAACCTTAGCCAAAACCTAATGATCCCTTAAGGCGTAGCTTATGTCCGACGTCAAAATCGCGCAAGGCGTCGCCTAACTTTGCGAACCTCTATACATGCTCAACTATCATCAAATATCATTAATCAACCATCAAAATCCAAAGATCAAAGCTTTGGCCTTGAAAACAAATTTTTGACGTCAAACTAAAATTTTCAAATTTTTGAATACGTCGGCCGAAAAATTCAAATAAATCATTTTAATCTTTATTCATATCATAGAATCAAAATATGAACTCAAAATGATCATATAAAATAGAAAATCCAACATCATGAGGACTTAGGGTTTCGGCCAAAATGGGATTTCAACATATGTTCGATTTCAAACGTTTTCTCGTTCAAAACATATTTATATCTATTCAATAACACATTTATGAAGGAAATACAAGCTTATCAACATCATATATTCAAGATCGAGACCTCCCTTATTTTTGAAAATCACATAATTTCAAAGGATGAACATATACTTACAATTTCAACGATAAACTATCGTGAGCAACTTAATTCATCATAATACCAAGAAATAATCAATCAAAACATAACCCTTCAAAAATTCCTCAAATGACCGAAAAATTCAACATGTTCTAAAGTTCATGTTTTCAAATTTTCAAACCATAAATGTGTTCAGAGATAGAATTATACGAAATCGAAGACGGTTGAAAATCCAGCAGTTGGATCTTCTAAAATTGGAGCATGAAATTTCAAAATTTTTAGTGTGTAGTGTGTGTGAGGCACAAAATTGTGAAGAGAAATGGTGATGAATAGTGTTCTCCAAAGAATTTATGAGTATTTAATACCAAAATTCTATTTATTTTTCATTTTCTTAAATTTGGTGATTATTCACCAAATTCTAAACATTCTCAAACTTTCTCCATTTTCTTTTCTTTAATACATGATGAATAATCATGTTTCTAGAAGAGCACATTTTCCTAGAATACACGCCGAGAAAAATACTTATGTTATAAATACATACTATTAATCCGTATCGTTTCGATTTCAAAACTCAATTTCTAATAAAATGCTCATTGCTTGAAATTCTCTTTTAAACTCAATTAACATATTATAAACATCAAACTTTGATTGTAAAAATATTTTTGGCTTCAAAAACCATTTTAGACATTCAGCCGACGATTAGGGTTTAATCGGCAAATGCCGATATCACCAAAAACAAAGATTTGAATTTCTCCATTTTATAAAATCAAAACATCATTGAGCATGTATCTATCATCTCAAGACCCTTGGAATCTAGGTCTTCTTATTCTAAACAAGACCTAAGAATCTTATCTTAGGTTCCATCTCGAATCGATCTCAAATAAATCTCAAATTCTATTTTTGTCGACGCGAAGCTTAACATAAAAGCTTCTAGCTTAAACAACTATTTCTTAAGGATGCAATGCCCTTTTCATAAGCTCTTAATCAAGAGCTAATCTCTGCTACAGGAATGTGGGGTATTACACTATTTTTGTCCAGTAGGTTCTCCGGGCTGGCCGGCGAGTTGGCCGAGATCCTAAATACGCGCGTGGCAGCGGCCACCCTCGATGAAGTTGACGAGGATTACCCGGATTTGGATAAGTCCAAGTACGGGTATGAGGTGATGGAGAATGAGGCTCTGCTACGGGCGTATGCCGAGGTTTTCGCCGACGGTCTGGCGAATTTTCCCGTTTTAGAGAAGTTGGCTTCTTCCTCGACCTTGCTGACTGCCGAGTCTGTCCGTGCTTGCTCGGTGGACCGGGACACCCTGCTCGAAACGATTATGGTCGATCTGGCTAAGGAACTGAGGATGGCGGTGACTGCCGAGGTTGAAGCTCGGAAGGAGGTCGAGGCTGCTGGATCTCGGAAGGAGATCGAGGCTGCTGAGCAGGAGAAAGCTGGGAAGGTCGATTGATCCATTTTATTTTATTTTATAGATAAAATGTAACTATGTCATCATTAAGATGTCGTTTTTGACCTGCCTTAAAGGCTTTAATAAAATTCTCCAATTCATTGAAGTATGCTTTTCTTTACTTGTCTCAGTCTGTTCTTGAACCTATTGACATGTCTCCTTGGCTGAACCAAATAAAAATTTTGAACCGAGCTCTCGAAGCGAAGGAAGTCGAGGTCCTTCACTTGGAGGGTAAGCTTGGGCTTGTACAGGAGGAAGCCGATGTCAAATTCAGGGCTTCTCAAGAGAGATTCGATGAGCTTCAAGCTCGGTTTTTGGAGTTGGAGGAGAAGCTCGAGATCGCGAAGGATGATGCCAAAAAGGTCGCCGATGAGCATGCAGAATACGAGGCAGTTATTCGCCGAGGTGGTGGATTGACCATCTTCGAAGCCGAAGCCAAAGTCTTAGAGATCGCAGCTCGTTGTTCGAGCTACGGACATGAGTACGGTCGGGACTCCTGGCAATTTTAGGAGCAGCTTGCCGACCTGAGAAAAATAGGAGGTCTGTACAAGACTGTTGTAGCTCGTCAACCACATCTCGAGCATGTGCTTCGGTCGATTGACGAGACTTCTCCTACTGCGGAGGCTTCTTCTCCTGCCGAGGCTTCTTCTCCCCGGACGGTGTGTTTTGTCGATAGACATTCTCGGGAGTTCTATATGCAAGAGAGACGGTAGTCATCGAGCAGCCGGGGTCATGTAGCGAGACATAGAGGTCGAGCCGGCCGAGCTCCTGGTGTCGATCGAGGACGAGGTAGGGGTAGGGTGAGCATAGATGAGCTGCTGTCTGCTGAACCCAGATTTTTGTAGAGATTGGCTTAACTTCTCTCAGCCTCCTGGTCCTTCATCGTCCTCGTAATGTCTTTTATGCATTGTATACTTTAGAAATAAGAACGAATTTTTCGTTGCCTTGTGTTGATTTTTCTGTTTATCAAACCTTGATGCATTTAAATCCTCGTAATAAGCGAAGGTAGTTCATCTCGAAATAAACAAGGTAGTTCTTATAAGTAATAAGCGAGGGTAGTTAGTTCTCGAAATAAAGAGGGTAGTTAGTCCTCGAAATAAAAGAGGTAGTTCGTTCTCGAAATAAGCGAGGGTATAGGTTCCTTATTTGTCGAGAAGTGTCGATAGGGTGGTCACCTTCATGCGCTTAGATATCATCATCTTAGAGGGTATTCATCATCCTCCTTAGAGGGTATTTGTCGTCCTCCTTAGAAGGTATTGTTCATCCTCCTTAGAGGGTATTTGTCGTCCTCCTTAGGGGTATTGTTCATCCGGTATTTTTATAATGGGAGAGGTAGCATGCATAAGTGACAAATGAAATATGCAAGCATATGAAGTAAATAAAGAAAAGACTTTATTAATGAAAAGACGACGTTCTAAAAAGAAAAAGGACCTAAAGACGCGACAAAATGACATGAAAAACTTGACACTTATGCAAAGTATCTCTTGGATGAATGATGTGCCACGTATGAGGTATTTGCTCACCGGATAAATGGGCGAGCTTATACGACCCTTTTCCGAGGACTTCTTCTACTCGGTATGGTCATTCCCATGTGGCCTCTAGCTTGCCGAGCTTTTCAGCTTTACTGACTTCGTTATTTCGAAGTACGAGGTCGCCTACTTGGAATTATCGGGATTTGACACGCTGGTTATAATACCGAGTTACTTGTTGCTTGTACCGAGCTTCTCGAATGTAGGCGAGGTCTCTCTTTTCTTCTAGTAGGTCGAGGTCAGCTCGTAAATTCTCTTCATTTACTTCGGCTGAGAAATGGACAGTACGGGGGCTCGGCATACCGATTTCAGCTGGGATGACTGCCTCGGTTCCATACACCAAACTGTAGGGTGTTTCTCCATTCGATGTCCGAGGTGTTGTACGATATAACCATAAGACTTGTGGCAAATTTTTCACCCAGTTGCCTTTTACTCGGTCTAGGCGAGTTTTGAGTCCCTTCATAATTATCCTATTGGTGACTTCGGTCTGACCATTTGCTTGAGGATGGGCCACCGAGGTGAATTTTTGTTGAACCCGAAGCTCTTGACACCACTCTTTGAAGACCTTATCTGTGAACTGCGTTCCATTATCCGAAACAAGGATATGAGGGATGCCGGAGCGACACACAATATTCTTCCGCACAAAGTTGAGCGTTTTGCTTGTGATTTTCACCAAGGGTTCGCTTCCACCCACTTTGTGAAGTAGTCGATCGCGACAATCGTGAATTGAAGCGCCACGGAGCTTTGCGAAGGGTCCTACAATATCAATTCCCATTGCATGAACGGCCACGGGCTGATGTCGACGAGGTCGGTTTGAGGTAGCCTTGGCACATTTCCATGAATGCACCGGGCACTTCTTTACGTGATCAATTGAGTCTTGGAACATTGTTGCCAACAGTATCCCCATCGCATGACGCTTTTTGATGGCGCCGGGGTCCGAGATATGGCTTCCACACGATCCCTCACGCACTTCTCGAAATGCGTATTCACTCGGTTCGAGAACTAGACACATTAGGAGAGACTGAAGATACGACTTTTTGTAGAGAATTCCTTGCTCAAGTGCGTTGTAATATCCCATAATTTTAATACTGAATTACGATAATAAATTCCGTAATTAGCATTATTAATTCAATAATTAAAATCTTAATTGGTCAACTCTTGACTTTGACCGAGCATAATTGGATAATTTCTGTATGAGATTCACTGAGGCTTAGTGAATTAAGGAATACAATTTTCAATATTCATTCGAACGTAATTTTCTAACGTCGAATAAATTCGACGTTTACGTCTTACAGTATTATTAAGCAGTTAAGCTTAATTTCAAAATTCCTATTATTATAGGAATAAATAAAGTTGTAACAAACTTTATTTTGAACATTTTAGAGATAATCAAACTATGAGAATTTAGAGGCGTTTGACGTCTACGTTTAGAGATAATGCGATAACTTTAGCATATGATCTCGGAATTATAAAATTCAAATTCCTATAATTATATTATTATATAAGAGCATTATTTATCATAAAATAATGCTAGAAAATTTAAGAATGCAATGTACCTTATTTAATGGATTTCGAAAACTCGAAATATTTAAATTAGGGTTTTATGATCTAAATTGTTTTAAATACTTTTCTATGATTAAATTTATTATCTAAGGCATATAATATGTCACATAATTATGTAGTAGCTATTTTATACAAAGAAATAAAATGTTTGGGAATGTCTTAATAATTTTCGAAAATTGTGGGTTCTAAAGTATGATTTAATATTTAATTCTTATCTAATTAATTATATATGATAATTATTATATCATTATGATGTCATTAAGGACAAAATGAGGTGTATTACAACTTGCACAAGTGGAGGTGCACTCATGCTCCTAAGTGGCGAAAATTATGGATTTTTAAGTATAATTTTATGTGATAATATCATCTTATAATTAATGAGTTGTTATGATTAGGATCTTATCATATTATGAGTTGTAAAGTAGCATTAATTAGCAAGTTGATCAACTAATGCATGGCTTATTAATGATAGCCGAAAATTTTGAAATTTAAAGGTTGAATTTATATGATTTCATACTATATATTAATGCCATGTGTGGAGTTGAAATATTTGACTTTTCAAATTTAACTTTATACTATAATAATAATATAGTATATAATATGAAAAAAATAAAAATTGATCCTAATTAATTGAGGATGGCCGAAAACTACATAAGGAAGGTATAATGTGATTAATTCTTTTATTTCATGATAATTATGATATAAATTAGTAATTAAATTATAATATGACATAATAAAGTATATAATATATGGAAAAAATAAAAACCAACCTTAGAGTACTAAAATAGGCGACACATACACTATAGCCTACAATGTGTTGATTTTAATTAAATTATGATACAATGTATTTAATTTGAGGATAATATGACCTAATGATGAATTGTAGGATGAGGTTACAATTTTTTCCTACACCAAAGGAGGTGCGATTTTGTGGACTTTAATTAGCAAGTGTACAAGATATTTTCATATAATAATTATACTACAAGTTGGTTGCTTATAAATATAACATAAAGCCTTCATTCTCCCACTTTTGAAACCCTTGAGTACCGAAAATAGTGAGGAGAAATTTAAGAGTGTTCATCAAATTCAATCCCATACTTAGATCAATTAAACGCACAATCAAAATCCGCACCGATTAAAAGGTTAGAAATCGTACGATCTTCAGTATACATGCTTAAATTTTGAATTTCATCCGTTAAATTCTAAGTTATGATCTTAGTTTATATATATCATTTTCGAAAATTTTAGATCTTGTGTTAATATGTTTAGATATTATGTTTATATGATGTTATTAAGCATGTATATTAATTATATCATGAAATTAAGCATGCTATTAAATTTAATGTTTGGACCGAAAACTTAGGGGCACCATATGTTGATGATTATGATTTTTAATTGTTGTTTTGAGCATGAAATCATAATCTAGGGTATTAATTATGCTTATATGAATTTATGTAGAATTTTTGGAAAACTATAGCTTATATTTTTATAAATACCGAAAATATATATATATGATAAAGTGTTGTGATATAATTCATGTTTAAGTGTTATAATAGCATATTAAGTGTGTAGATTCATAATATATGGTTGTGAGGATTTATTGAAATTTATAAAAATTATTTGGACCTAAGTTGAAATTTTCAAACATGACTTAGGTAAATTAAATTCAATAGTTCATAATAAATAACAATTATGTTGTAGTAAGCATAATTGAGGGTGATTAATTGATATATGAATTTATTGGAATTTTTAAAAATCATTTGTTGGGTTATTTATGAAAACCGAAAACATTAGTGTATGATACTAAGGTGTATAAATTTTATTTGACTAAGAAAATTACATATTATTAATCACATGATAAAAGAGTGTGACATGTGAATTTATAGAATTTTGCACAAGTCAAGCTATTTAATTGAAATAGCCGAAAACTTTATATTATGTGTATTAATGTTATAAATTTATTTTATCAAGAATAATTACATAATATGATCTAAAATAATGTTTTAGACATAGTATGATTTTATAGGAATTTTGGAACGTTAATTGCACATAAAATGATAAAATTTCATAAATAGTTGAAAAGTCAAAATGTTGACTTTTGTTGACCAAAGTCAAAATTGTTGACTTTTGGTTGACTTGGTCAAAATAGTTGACCAAAATCGTTGACCAAGGTCAACGGGCATGCAATCGATAATCGCATGATCAATGTGACGTAAAGACGTTTAGTAACAATGCTACTTACGTTACGTAAGTACATTAAACGCATACATTATATACCAAAAGGTAGAATACCCTTTATATGTTGAGAAATTTCATAATCGACATCAATCGATTAGGAAGCGTCGAAATAAGTCCGGCGTTAGCCTTATTTGATCGTAGAGCGTTATAGACTATGATTCGTCTCATCGAGCGTGACCGGCGTACTAAAATAATTCTTACGTTAAGGTGATGCGTGGACGGGGCATTGGCGTAGGAAAGAGACCATAGTTGAAAGACCTGCGTTACAAGGTGGGCTTTACTCGAAAACCCTTTTATTTACGACGCTCTTGAAACGTGTTTATTTACAAGCTTTCGGTTGAAAATGATTATGAATGTTATTGATTACATGCCCAAAATATTTATGTTTTAACGTATGTATCCTATCATGTTGTTGGGCGAGCCAACTATGAATGTGAATCGTTATTGGGTAGCTCCCAATTTTAAAATCGATATCGGATCCTAGTCGGATCGAATTCTCGGCTAGGGTTAACGTGTACACCGGTGTGTGTTGTGAGCCGTTAGTAACATCATCGGCGGTCGTGGATCTAGTCGGATGCGAGAATCACGACTATGTGATTGTGAGCCGTTAGCAACATCTTCGCCCGATCACGGCATCGGAGAAGAGGCCTACTTACGGCGTGAGATCGGTTATGGACGATTATGTAAATGATACGGATCATACGAATCGAGAAAATGCTGCTGCGAATCTTTGAGAAATGATAAAGTATTTTTGGTATTCACGAGTTATTTCAACTAAAATCCTCGTGTTATACTAATGGGCAGTGTAATTAAATGAAATTATTTTGGCATGAGTCCACTAAGTGCAATCTTGTACTTAGCCCTGCATGTTTGTTTTTAAATGTGCAGGTTGAGCTGCTGATGGGATGGACAAGTGTTGAGCAGTCGGAGTTTTGTCGCTAATAGTTTACCTTGGATGTATATCGTCATATATGCATTCACATGCTTTCCGCTGTTCAAAACACTTTATTATATTTTGGATATTACTTATGTTACCTCTAGATCAGTTGGATCCTTTTGTTGATGGTCTGTTGGTCTAGTTGTATGAAATCGTTGTGTGTTTATCTATAAAAATTTGAAGTCTTGAAAGGTTCTTGGTCATTATGTTCTTAATCCACCTTAATAATGTGATTCCGTCTAATCCGTACTTTAGATAGGCGGTACATTACATCTTGATATCAAAGATTTGCTTAAGATTTTCCTAGCTTGAGTGCGCCATGAGGTAACTCGCCTTCTCAAAATATGCTTGAATGAGAGTCATCCATTAGGCTCTTCGTCGGAGACTATGTTGACTTCGACCTCGGCATCGTCTATATGCATTTTGGACTTCCTCTACTAGCGGGCTCATTGACCACTGCCGCTTTGCTTAAGGTGTCACCGGCTATTACGCTCCCTGGGATACGAACCAACCGGAAATATGAGAAAGGCATTGTAGGCTTTTGGCTTTTCAAGGTATTTCTTTATCTTGTTGCCTTTTGCCTCGTACTTTCCCAACAAGTGGCTTACTATAACACAGGAATCCTTTGTGAACTTGCGGCTCGTGTCTCAAGACTTTGAGCTAGGTGAAGTCCTGCATTAAGGCCTCGATTCCACCGTTGTTTGTATTTTGAATGTAAACCGAAGTGCGAGGTGATTTCGCCATCCGTCCCGAAGCAAGATGTACGCCTTGTACCGCTTTTCCCTAAGCTCCATCCATATAGATTTGCCAAGAATTGTCGGATGCTTCCTTGATGGGTTCGGCTTCGCATTGTCCGAGGTAGGCTCGGTGTGTTAGAACTGCGAAGTAAGCCTCTACAAGGAAGTGCGCTAAGGTCGACTCTTGATGGCTCGCGAGGGCAAAAGAGATGTCGTGATCACCCAATTCAATTGCCCACTTCGCAATTCTCCCTGAAGCTTCTGGCTTTGTCAATACTTGCTGAAGTGGATGATCGGTGAGAACTTGTATGGGATGTGCATGGAAGTAGGGACGTAATCTCCTTGCAGCATTTACTAATGCCAAAGCGAGCTTCTCCAGAGGTTGATATCTCTTTTCTGGCCCTTTTAGTGCTCGGTTGATGAAATATACAGGGAGCTGACGACCTCCATCCTCTCGTACCAAAACCGCACTTATGGTTTCATCCGAAGCTGCGAGGTATATGGGGAGGACTTCTCCTTCTTTTGGGACAGATAAAGTTGGGAGTTTGGCGAGGTAGTTTTTGAGATCTTCAAAGGCCAACTTGTGTTTATCATCCCAATGGAACTCCGGAGCCTTTTTGAGAATTTTGAAAAATGGGAGTTGCTTATCCGTGGCTTTTGAGAGAAAACGGCTCAGTGCAGCTATGCAGCCCGTCAACTTATGCACGTCGTGGATTGTCTTCAGCACCTTCATCTCCAAAGCGGTTTGAACCTTGGATGGATTGGCTTTTAATCCTCTTGTGAAACCCAAAGACCCCGTAAATTTCCTGCACCGTCTCGCGAATGTACACTTTTGGGGTTTAGCTTTAGGTTCACTTCACTAAGTAGTCGAGGATCATCCTAGGTCGGCAACACATGCGACTTTCTCCTTACTTTTACGACGATATCATCTACATACACCTCCACATTTTGACCGATGTAGGGCTGAAATATCTTGTCCACCATTCTTTGATAGGTGGCCCTCGCATTCTCGAGTCCGAATGACATCTTCTTATATGCAAAGACACCAAGTCCGTGATGAAAGCTGTTTTGACGCGTCCTCGTCACTCATTAGGACTTGGTGATACCCTCAGTATAGGTCCGTGAGGTCAAGACTTCAGATCCGACCAAAGCGTCGACTTTCTTGTCAATGTTGGGAGGGGTAGCGATCCTTAGGGTAATGTTTATCGAGATCGGTGTAGTCGACACATTCGCCATTCCTCCTCCTTTCTTGACCATCACGGGTTGGCTAACTGGTCGGATACCGACTTGAACAATATGTTTGCTTTCAGTAGCTAGTTCACCTCGTTATGTATGACCTGATTCCGTTCCGCTGTTTTTGCCGAACTAGTTTGATAATTGGATCAATGTTGTGCCGGTGAGTAATAATACTCGGTGAGACACCGGTCATGTCAAGGGGTGACCAGGAAAAGACGTCTCTGAACTCCCTTAGGAGTTGGATGATCTGCTTTCTCAGTTGAGGTACTTCAGTAGAACCTACTTTGACGACCTTGAGGGATCATCCTCATACAGTGTGACCTCCTCTGCCTAACTGTCGAGAACGGACGAGGTCCTTCCCAGCTCCAACTCCTTGGGCTTCCTTAATTGCTATGCCTGTGGGTACTGGGCCAAAGTCCCAGCACCTCTTAAGGCGACTTGCATGCATTCTTTAGCTTGTTTTTGATCTCATTGGATCACAGATACTCCTCCTCTCGTGGGGATCTTCATTATTAGGTGGTACGTGGAGCATACCGCCCTCACTGTATTTAACCAGTCTCGTCCCAGTATAATGTTATATGGTGAGTGGGCATTTACCACGAAGAATTGTGTCACTTTGGTGGAGCTCGTCGGCGCTTTCCCACCCGCAATGTGTAGTTCAATGAACCCCTCGGGCGTGTCTCTTCTTATCGAAGAAGCTCAGAAGTGGTAGTGATCTTTGGTTTAAGGCGGGCCTCCTCAATCCCTAATTTGTCGAAGCACCTTGAAGAGGATGCTCACGACGACTGGCATTGCCGATGTATACGCCGGACTAACTTGTTGGCGACCAACGCTGATTATCGGTGCGCCCCGGTGCTATGGTTGGTATGGGATCGCCCTCGAGAAAGGTTATGGCCTCGTCCTTTTGAACCTTTTATTCTGAGTTCTCGGGTTCGGGGACCCCGGCCTCGGCTTTAGGGAGGACTTCGTAGTACCACGGGAGCCAGTGATGGTGGATATAACTCCATCGTCATCGAGGCTCGTCATCACCTTCTTCGTCGGTGTCGTGCTTTGCTTTCTTGTGAGGCCACAGCCTCTGCTCTTCTCATGCTTCCTTTTTTCGACTTGGTGGGGAGCCTCGTCTTGACCGATTCGTCGGCCTTGACTTGATGCCTCTTAAGAACCCGTCATGCACCAACTTCGATGTCCGCCATGAGGTCCCTGTGATTCATCCGTGTCGTATCCGTGATCCTCATGGAAGGAGTAATATTTGTCTTTGGATCGGTGTTTCTTTCCCCCTAACATGGGTCGAGGCTTCTCAAACATGTCCGTATGGAGCTCGTAAATCTCCACTCTTGTCTTCGTCAGGGGTGTGTACTGAGGTCGTTTGGGGTTATGATGTGGCCTAGCTGGACTCTATAGGGGCACATTGTAACCTTTCCAAGGCACCGTTGACCTTGGACTCGGTCCCTCGACCATCCTCTTTCCTTCTCTTGTCGAGGGCTCGACTTGTCGGCCCGCTTTTCTGTCCGCCCGTCCGCTTTGGCGAACCGATCGCTATCGTCACAGCTCGACGCAGATGGGGCTCGTGCATTGACGATCTCCTTATAGGGCCCGTGCGAGATGCCGTTCGAAAAGCCGAGATAATGCGGAGGTCGTTTATGTCCTCGACTTTCAGGCACTCCTTGTTGATCCTGGTCATGAAGTCGCTAATGGACTCACCTCGGCCTTGTCTCACGGTGAGGAGATGAGCCGATGTGGTCTTGGACTCGGCTTTTTGGAAGAACCTTCGATGAAAGGCTTCCATTAGATCTCGGTAAGATCCAATACTACCGGTAGGTAAATTGTCGAACCACCGACGGGCATTGTCGATCAGTAACTCCGGGAACAGCTTGCACATGTGGATAGTGTTGAGACACTAATTGATCATGTTGTATTGGAATTGAGAAAGGAAATTTTGCGGATCCCTCAGTCCGTCATAGGGGGCGATATTCGGCACCCTGTACTTGTCCGGGAGGGGAGTGTCGAGTATCTCATTGGAGAAAGGGGTAATAATCCTCCCGTATCCATCTAACCCGTCCCCCGGAGAACGATACTGAGGTCGTCGGCCGGACTCGTTGTAATTGTCGGGGTTGACCTCGCGGAGATCGTGACGACCTATCCCACGCTGCTCTTTCCTTGCACGGTCGGTTTGGAAACCAACTCGTGTAGGGGCATGATCCGCGGCACGAGTGCCTACCATCTGAAGGCTGGGGGATCTTCGTTGTGCCGCCTCGTGCTTTGATGAGGCTTCGGCGTCCTTTTCTTCATGATGGTACCGATCTTTTTCTCGGCTAAGATATTGGAGGAAACTCTCTTTATTTTTTTCAAGGAACTCTTTAACCGCTTTGTCGAGGTTCAACTGCGGTGCTTGGTGTTCTTCTCTGTTTCTGTTACGACCTCCTTCGACCTCCTATCGGTTCTTCTTCTTGCGCATGATAGGGTTGCCTCGCTCGTCGAGACTTTGACGCGTGCCTTCTGGAGTCGTATCTCTTATCGGACTTTTCGAGCCGAGTTCGTGGCGTCCTGCCGCCATTGTTGTTGCCGATAGCAGCCCTGGATGTAATGCTCCTTGTATTCATCGTTGTTCTGATTGTTACCCGAGAAAAAGATCGAAAACACAAAATTTCAGTTCCCACAGACGGCGCCAGTGATCGATCTTAATTTCGTAAGGTAATGAATGTAGTAAACAACATGAGGGAGTTAACGTGGTTCGATCTTTAAAATAGATCTACGTCCACGGAGCAAGAGAGTGTATGTGTATTCGAGTGTGTAAAAGCGATTACAAAAAGAGTAGCTAACTGATTTCCTCTAATCTAGCCTCTATTTATAAACCATCATAATGAGTTCGACTCTAATACAAAGTCTTCTCTCATAAAGATTCTTTTAGATATGCATCCGAATCTTCTACGTCTCCACTAATGATTTGAGTTGTAGTTGGTTTAGGAGTCTTCTTGGGCCGAATTCACATAGGCCGAGTGATGGGATATGGCCCAACCGCTCAGGCCCAATGGCAGGCCCAACTGAATTGGGCCTGACCTAATGGACATCCCTACGCGGTTAAGCCTGAAGCCCAACATCTAAACCCTATTCGAGACCAAATCGAAGAAGAGATATTGAAGGAGATATTCAAGGATCAAGATATAGAAGGAGATCGGATCCCACGAGGTAAGGGATCCAGTACAATCTTTAGAGATCCACTACATGTATAAATAGAGATTAGGTTGAAGGTAGAAGGTTAGCAACTATTTGAATACTAGAGCTTTTCAACACATTCATTGTAATCCGACATAGTGAAAGTATTGAGGAATCCTCCTCCGTGGGCGAGATCTTATTCTTGATCAAACCACGTAAAAGTCTCTCGTGTTCTTTCTTGCTTTCATAAATCTACACACAAGATTTATCATTGGCGCGTCGTGGGAAAATTTGAACAAAAGCTTCGTTTTCTACACAAATCAATGGCGAGAACTGCAAATGCTAGCACCGGTGGTGCCGACAACAACCGCTACGAAGACCCCGATCAAGTGGTCACGCTTGTGGGGGGAAGGGATCGCGGAGGCCGACAGCAACAATACACCTGAGGGTTACATAGAAAACCTTCCTATACACCCTCAGGATCGCCGCCCTATCGAAGAGGAAGATGCCGATCTCAACGCTGGTGAACAAACAATTCACCCATCTCACGAGGTCCTCGGCCGAGCCGTGTCCGAATTCCTCAACGCCAACATCGGCCAATTCCAGAATTTCCTCAACCAGAGGGAATTCGGAGCGGGCACCACAAGAACGCCCGAACTGGTAGTCACGGGCGCCCGAGGTCGTTCGTCCCTCCAAAATAACCAACGCTCACCTCGGCATGATAGCCGAGAACGCTCACCTCGGCAAGTCGTCCGAAGTCGATCACCTCGATGGGAAAACCGCAATCATTCGCCCGGCGTCACCCGCGGTCGGTCGCCTCGCACAACTACGAAGTCGCTCGCCTCGCACACCGTCCACGGGCGAGCGGGACGAAGAGGAGAGGTGGAGTAGATCTCTCATCAAAGAGACGACATGCGTCGCTACGGTCTCCCATCCCTCCGGAAAGAGATGGCAACGAGCAATCGGGGTTTGACCGACACGGACGGATTATCTCCCCTTTCTCGAGGAAATCCACGGATACGCCTTTGCCCCAACGATATCGGGCACCCAACATCGCTGCTTACGATGGCCTCGGGGATCCCTCCGACTTCCTTTTTGCCTACACCACCAACATGGTGAATCAAGGAATGGAAGATTTTCACATGTGCAAAATCTTCCCGAGTCTTGGTCTCCAACACCGGCGTTGGTTCACCTCACGCGCCATGACAAGACACACGACTTCAAGGATCTAATGGATCGGTTTAAATGGGCTTCTACCGAAGATGCCACCTCAGAAACCATCGTCCGACTTGCTCACCATCCGACAAGGACGAGACGAGACGATGTCAAATTTTGTCTCGCGGTTTATCAATGAGTCCCTCAAAATTGATGAAAGTAACGATCTCTACATCATCAATGCGTTCAAAAACGGGATCCGACCTGGCGCACTGAACAAAGCGATCACCAGGGAAAAGCCGAAGATGGCGAGTAGCCTCTGGACCCTGGTCGACAACTACGTCAGAGGGGACGAGTCGGATCGCGAAGAAGAGAGACAGGGACGAGTGTAAGGTCGAGAGGAAGAAGCGAATGATCGGGAAGAGGCATCGATCGCGAGTGCTTTCGATAGGATCAAGAAAGGCCCGATCGAATCCGGTGGGACCTCGGCCAAACCACGGCAATAATACGCCTCATCCGCTCAAATCGAGGCTTAAAATATTTGAGCTCACGCTGAGCTCTTCCGAAACCCCTCCCATAAAGGAGAATCCAAGAAGAGGTCGACATCAAGTATTGTGATTACAACCAAGGATATGGTCACAATATCGGGGATTGCGAAACCTAAGTTCGCGGATCGGCGAGCTCGTTAAAGGAGGGCGGCTTAAGAAGGACCTCGGCCGACTGGAGTCGGGAATAAGAAGCGCAGAGGAAAGAATGGAGGTGGCAACAAGCTGGGCCGACCTCGATGATGACACAACACGAAGATGGCGAGGGCGATGGTCCCAGCGCAATGGAGCAAGTCTCGCCATCACGAGCGCCCGTAGGTGCGGCGAGGTCGTGGTTGGCGAAGCTCGGAGCCGATCCCCGAGGAGCGAAAAATAAGCGACTCGGGACGGTGAGGCATCGTGTTCTCGATAGCGACCCGGTGCCCAGATCATGCCCACCAAGGCGCTTATTACTATACAAGCCGTGGTGGGCAACAAAACGTCACGGGGTCTACGACATCGGTGCCTCATCGACATCATTTTCCAAAGCTGCTAGACAAACTCGGTCGGAGGGATCCAAATACATCCCGCGCGTCCAAACTACGGAGCTTCACTCGGGAGGCGGTCGACGAAGCGTTATCACCCTTCCGATCCGCGTGGGGCGTCTCCCAAGTCGGTCACCAAGGCCATTCGATTCTTCTGGTCGAGCTCCTCTCCATACAACATCATCCTTGGGAGGCGGCTCTACGCCACCAAGGCCGTCTGCTCGATCTACCACCTCACCATCAAAATACCCACCCGGTGGGGTGCTAAGCATCGAGGGTGACCAAGCGGCGGCTAAAGAATGCTACGAGTCTCGACCCAGATGTGGCCTTACCTCGAACTAGCAATTCTGAGAACCCTCTCGCTGCCGCCCGGGATGATCGACCGACGACCTCCAATTATATGAGGGCGACCCGTCCAAAATTATCAAGGTCGGCACCTGGGGTCAAGTGATATCCGGCAGCACGCCGTGCGGCTTTGAGGAATACGAGGGCGTGTTCGCATGGTCCCCTCGACATGACCGGAGTGTCACCCGAGCTCATCACTCACCGACTCAACATCGACCCGACCACCAAACCGGTTCGGTAGAAGAAAAGAGGGTTTCTGACGGGCGCGGCGGTCGTAGAGGCGAGGTGACCCAACTCGGGAGGCCAAAATCTTGTTCGGTCAGTGCCCGGCACGGATGGCTAATCCGATCGTGGTCAGAAAGCCGGGAGGGTGACGCGTGTGTGTCGACTACATCGACCTCAACAAATCACGCCTAAAGGATTGTTACCCTCACGATATTGACAAGAAGGTGGAGGCACTTTGGTGGCCACGAAATCTTGATTTCCTAGATCTGTATGAGGGTACCACCAAGTCTTGATGAGTAAGGAGGATGCTCCAAAAGCGGCGTTCATCATCGACGGTGTCTTCGGCGTCTAGAAAAATGCCTTCGGCACAGCGTCGGAGCTACCTACCAAAGGATGGTGGGCGCAATATTCAAAGATCATATAGGGAGGATCGTCGAGGGTCACGTCGGCGACATCGTGGTCAGCCAAAAGCGAAAGTTGCGCGGCGACCTCGGAACTATCCTCCAACTCCTCGGTCGGTCGACCTCAAGCTCAACCCAAAAGTGTCGTTCATGGTGGCGTGAAATTCACAGGGTCTTTGGGTTTCTCAAGAAGGCTTGAAGGCCAATCCCACCAAGGTGAAGGCGATACTTGACATGCAGTACAAAACAATCCGTGAGATCCTCAAACTCACGGATGCTTGGCGCCTCGGTGATTCCTATCTCGGGCTGCAGAAACAACTTCCTTTCTTCAAGATCTTGAGAAGATCCGGACTTCGCACAGGAGGAAGAACATCATGTCGCTTCGCTGATTGAAAGAGTACCTCGCCGACCGCCCACACATGTCCGCCCAGAAGAAAGCGAACTCCTTTCCTTATACAGCCGCCTCGGACAAGGCAATCGATCTTGATGCTGAGTGCGAGGCGAGGTCGGACGACAACTCCCAATTTACTTCATCGGCCGAGCACTCGAAGGATCGGAGACTAGGTACACCGACTTGAAAAAATAGCATTGGCACGGTGAGCATGGCGGCGTCTCGACCTTACTTTCAAGCCCATTCCATCCGGTCTTGGTGACTTACCCACGAGACAAGTCTTGTTAAAACCGGAATCATCAGGACGTATAGCCAAGTGGGCACTGGAGCTCGGCGAGCATGACATCTTATACTCCCCCAGACCGGCCATAAAAAGGCAAGCTCTAGCTGATTTCCTGGTGGAGGCCAAATTTACCGAGGTCAGTCCCACCAGAGAGGTCACTCCGACCTCCGCTCTCACAATGGAGGAACCTAACCTCGACCTACCTGATGGCTGTTGGCAGATGTATGTGGATGGGGCTTCGTGCAAAACAAGTAGCGGAGCGGGCATCTTGCTCCTCGGCCCGAAAAAACAAGAAGTGACCTATGCACTTCGGTTTTTCTTCACGACCACAAATAACGAGGTGGAGTATGAAGCACTTATCTCAGGACTCCGTCTCGCAAAGGAATTGAAAGTGGAAAAGATCCAAATCTTTGGAGATTCCCAGGTCTTGATAAACCAGGTCTTAGGAAAATACGAGGCCAAAGAGGATCGAATGAAGCAATACCTTGAGAAGGCTAAAGAGATCTTGACCTCATTCGGTATTCCACAATTCATCGTATCCCATGAGAGAAACAACCGGTGACATCCTCGATAAATTAGCCGTCATCAACAAATCCACGGTGGAGAAGTTCATTCGAGCATCGCGGAGCCCGCATCGGCATCATCGAGATAGAACCGAGGCTGGATGTCTCCTATAAAGGCATATACGGAAGAAGGTGTACTACCCGAGGATCGGCTCGAAGCCAAAGGATGATGGTCAAATCCAAAAGTACCTCACGCGTGAAGGCACTCTCACGAAATCCTATCTTGACCCCTCACGAGATGCCTTGGGCGAGAAGAGGCGGTTACGTACTCAGCGAGATTCACATGGGATCTTGTGGAAGCCACATCGGATCACGAGCTCTCTCAAAGAAGGCGCCGAGGTCGGGGTATTATTGGCCCACCGATCAAGATTCGGCGAGCTCGTCAAAAGTGCCCAGTGCCGACTTCACGCTCTGATCAAGAAGCTACCACGCATCGACCTCGGTAGCCTTGAGTCCTTGACCTTTCATGCGGTGGGAATCGACATCATTGGTCCCTTGACCGAGCACCGGGCCGACTCGATATTTGGTCGTAGCCATAGACTACTTCACAAAATGAGTCGAGCGAGTCTCTTTCAAACCTCACAAGCAGAAGGATTCAGACATTCGTTTGGAAAAACATAGTTCGCCGTTTCGGCATACCATATGTCTTGATCTCGGACAATGGCACCCGTTCGTCGACAGAAACTTCAAAGAGTGGTGTGAAGAGCTCCAGATCAAACAACAGTTCACCTCGGTTGCACACCCACATGCGAATGGTCAGACCGAAGTGACAAACCGCACGATCGTTCAAGGATTGAAAAAGAGGTTAGATCGAGCTAAAGGGGATTGGGTTGAAAATCTCCCTCAAGTCCTGCGGTCGCATGAGAACAACACCTCGGACTTCACACGGAGAAACACCTTGACAGTCTACGGCACCGAGGCTATCATACCAGCTGAGATCGGTGCACCGAGCCCACGTACTCTTCACTTATACCAGCACGACAACGAGGAGAACCTACGGTTCAACCTTGATGCTCTAGAAGAAAAACGTGAGCTCGCCTTCATCAATGAAGCCAAGTACAAATGCCAGGTCGCAATGTACTACAACAAGAGGGTGAAAGCCTCTACACTCCAAGTAGGCGACCTCGTCCTACGAAACAATGAGGCCAGCAAAGCCTAGCGCCTTAATAAATTAGACCCGACATGGGAAGACCCATACCGCGTCCACGAGGACCTCGGCAAAGGGGCCTATAAGCTTGTTCACCTATCCGGTGCACTTATTCCCCGAACCTGACATATCACTCATCTGAGGATGTATTTTACATAGCTTTGATTTCAGATCGACATCATGTTAGCCCTCGATTTGCTTTTCCAAAGTGCGATGTCATTTACTTATCAATAAAACATCTGTTTTTCTAATGAGTGGATTACTTCGTCTCATCTTATATTTATGTGAACATCCGTTCTCAATTCGGATAAAACATAATTAACCTTCAAAAGAGGACGCCCTTGAGAAGATGACAACTAAGCACTCGCCAGGGGATTACCCCAGCACATACAGATTACTCATTAATTTGAAACATCTCCGTGCAAGCACACAGATAACTCATTGATTTGAACATCTCCGTGCAAGCACACAGATAACTCATTGATTTGAACATCTACGTGCGAGGCATACATATTACTCATTAATTTTAACATCTACATGCAAACGACGTCCGGATCGGATCTCGTACAATTTATACCCCTTTATTGGGAAGATATACACTTCGGTAAACAGTCTAAATACATTTACGACTAAAACCAAGTCCTAAGCTATATTTGTACATCTTTAGGGAGAAAATATACACTTCGGTATAAAGTCTAAATACATTTATGACTAAAACCAAGTCATAAGCTATATTTGTACCTCTTTAGGGGGAAAATATACACTTGATACAAAGTCTAAATACATTTATGAATATAAACCAAGTCATAAGCTATATCTGAGATCACTCGGGCTTAGAGCTCCACTTCGTCAAGACTACTCGAAGCTACACCGATTTGAAACAAAGTCCCGGGTCGGCGATGAACACCGGGATGAACTCGATGCCTTCCACCCGGTCGGCGAGGTCGGCGCCACCACGACCACTCGGGCGCTCTTTGATCGGGCAGAGCGCTCGACTGAAGTGGGCGCTCACGGGGCGAGGTCGAACTCCGCCTCTTGATCTCGAGACCCCGCGAGTGCGACCTCGACCCACCGACATCCGCCCTCGCCGACTGAGGCCCTCACAAATCCGGCTCACGATGATGGGGCCCGACCACAAGGCGACATCTCCGGCATATACGCTCCCATCACCAAGCACCTCGGCGTGGTCCATATAACCGCCACCGCCCGACTTCTTCAATTCTCACGTCGGCGGGGTCGGTGGAGTCGCTACGGAGCTCGGGCATCGCCGTTTGCAGACGAGCTCGTAAAAGGCAAGGCATTTGACCGAGGCATCGGCGGTCTTTAAAATTCTTGTTGTTAGGCCCTCCTCGTCCTTGACACCATGCCCTCGGCAAGCGGTGAGCTCGGTCATCGGCCTCGGATATAGTAATACCACCGGATCGGTGGATCACGCTTCATATTGACATGCTCCTCCGAGATCCGTGCCAACTTCTCTTGCGCCACTCGGTACATTCTTCACACGACATCGGCGACCTTGAATGAGCGTCGGCGAGACATCCGCTCTGCGGACTTCGGATGAATGATTCTTAACTTCAAGGCGTTCTGCGGAAGATGGGCACCTCACGTTTAGCCCCTTGCAGCTGCTTTTTCAGCCCGGCCGATGATGTCGAGCTACCGACCCTAGCGACTTGGCTATCCATGCTGTGCAAATTCTGGGTCAGCTCGGCCGATCGGCTCCTCCACAACACCACCTCCTCATCCTTCTCAGCCAAAGCACCTCGGACCTCTTTCAGCTTGGTCAAGAGATCGTGATCTAACCCAATATAATGAGAAGATGAGTGCTAAAAATAAGAGAAACACATTTATATCAAAAATGTGTATTTATTATTCACAAAAGTGGAAATTTACAAAGCTCGGGATCCTAATGACCCCGACACTTGAACCTATTACAATGGCCTGCTGACCTGAGCCTCTTTGAGGGGCTCACTGGCATCCTCCTGCTGTTGCTCCTGCTGCTGCTGCGGGCCCCCTTCAGAAGGAAGACTTGAGCTCGGCCCCGCCTCCCCAGCTTCAGCCTGTACCTCGGCGAGGAGTTCCTGAAGCTCGGCGTCTTCATCCTCCTTGCACTGGGTCACGGCCTCGGCCGTCGGAAGAAGTGGAGGAAGCGAAGTCTCCGGCGGGGAAGGAACTCGCCTCGGCAATCACGCGGCGTAGTCGCCTGCGAGTCACAGGAGCAACCTCGACCAGCCATGCGACCTTGTCAAGTCGGGCATCTCGGCCGCCAACTTTTCGGATGGTCGGATACCACTGCACTGAGAAGCGGCGGTCGGAAATGAAGGTAGAGAAGGTCTTTGATTCGATGAGCTCTGGCGAAGGCCCTCAACATCGGCCCTTGCCCGCCACAAGGCACTCTTCTCTTGCAGCTTCTTCTCCGCCTCGGCCGTCTCCTCTCGAGCACCTCCACTTTGGCACGGGCCACCGCGAGGCCAGAGTCTTCTTCTTCAGGCGGCCTCGGCAGGGCCGCTGCGGCCTCGGCATCCGCCTCGTAGCCTCGACAGCGGCCTAGCGGTCTCGGTGGTGGCCGTTCCTCTCCACCGCCTCATCTGAGAGGCGCCCTCGGCGATGAATCGGGCCATGCGATCAGCTCCCCATCACCAAGTCGCATCACGAAATTCAAAAATCACACAATAAAAACACATGGCGAGAATGAAATAACGGCGGACACGGTATAAACCCATACCTTGGGAAGGATATATGGGAGCTTGGGCCGACACCTCGTACATAATCCTAGCACGGGTATCATTGCGAGGTCGGACGACCCGGTGAGGTGCGTCATCATTCGCTGAGGTCGGCCACCACCACGGGTGCTTGCTCGGCTCGATCCGCCTCGCCTTCTTTGGCGGTGGCTCACGGCTCGGCGGCGTGTTGGAGGTGGCGAGCCGCACCTTGCCTTCTACGTGGATCGAGCTTCCTTTGCACAACAAAGAAAAGTACATTAGTACAATGACATCGGACATAAAGCGAGATAAGGAAAAGGGGTACCTCACCCCGATCAACCCCGATCTGAAGCCTCCGACCTATGTATGCTCACTCGGCATCATTCGGTCGTCCTCGGTGAAGTCACAAGATATTTCACCAAATGAGTTGATCTCGCCTCTAGGGAACCCGAGGTTTCACCTTCACATCCCTGATCTTGCCCATACCCCACTTATAACACGGGTGCCGTCGACCCAAAAAGAAAAACTTTCTTTGCCAGGGGGCTTAGAGGCGATCACACTGAGCGATGCCGAGGTGACAAATAATATACACCTCACGAACTCTTGGCGCTAAAAATGCATCGGGACTTGAAGGAGAGCTTACCGCTAAAGGCCGTAGCAGTAAAACCTAGCCCGACCACCGACCTAATGGAGTTCGGGGTCAACTGGCATATCAGAATTTGAAAATATTCCTGAATACTCAAAAAGATGGTGGCCAAGGGGAACCTAAGCCCAGCCTTCAGGGCATCTACATACTCTGTAGTAAATCCCTCCGGATGGGCCATATCTCTATCACCTTTTTGCGGCAGGCACCACCAGGCCTCCGTCGGAATATGGCATTCCTTCGCTATCCTACATAAATCAGAAATGGTCAGAGACGAGCTAGCATCCCTGACCTTCCACTCATCCCAGACAGATGGTATCGCCGGAACCTTAGCGCTAATCCCCCTAGACCTACCCATCAAGGTATGGCACATATAATCCTTGATTTCGACCTCACTATCGGGGGAAGAAGATGATCGGGCAGACCCAGACATAGACGAAGAAGAAGATGAAGAAGACATACTTACTTTTTCAGTGAGGGATTTTGCTTCTCCGATGAAGTTCTGAAAGAATTTTTGGAAAAAGCTCTGAAATTTCTCTCTGGAGCAAATGAGGAAGAAGAAAATGAACAGTTTCTCTATCCCGGTACAAAGGTGCCCAAAAGCGCCTTTTCAACTTCCCACGTGGCTAACCACGATTTGGCGGAAGAGAGGCCGCGTGTTTCGGCGCCCACCAACCGCTGGTGCATATGGCGTATTCTAGGGGCGAGCGGTCGCCGGTCTAATCGCACTCATCATCGACCTTAGTTCGGATGATTCGGATCGGACCTCGGCGCCCTCGAGCGGACATCGCCATCCGATAGGGCGATTGATTCGGACCTCCGTGCCTCGAGCGGACATCACCGTCCAACCGGTACGTACTTCGATTCGGACCTCGGCATACCCCGGCGGACGTCGCCATCCAACAAGGATGATTCGATTCGGACCTCGGCATCCTCCGGGCGTATATTAGCATCCAACTTGAGCGATTCGGAACGTGGCAAACGGTCAGTCGGTCCGAATGGCAAAACGTCAGCTTCGATTCGGATCCGAGCAAATCAATCCAACCCCGACATCAAAAGATTGAGAACGCCGACAACAACCTCAACCGAGCAACAACCAACCTCGGTAAATGAGCTCTTCACCCCTTTCGGCACGATTGTTGCTCGACTAATTGGGAGGGGCTATGATGGGATATGACCCAACCGCTCGGGCCCGATGGCGAGCCCAGTGGGCTGGGCGACCTAATGGACGACCCTCACGCGGTTAAGCACAAGCCCAACATCTAAACCCTATTCAAGACCAAATCGAAGAGATATTGAATGAGATATTGAGGATCAAGATATAAAGGAGATCGGATCCCACGAGGTAAGGGATCAAGACAATCTTTAGAGATCCACTACATGTATAAATAGAGGTTAGGTTGAAGGTAGAAGGGTTAGCAACTATTTGAATACTAGAGCTTTTCATCACATTCATTGTAATCCGACATAGTGAAAGTATTGAGGAATCACTCCTCCGTGAACGTAGATCTTATTCTTGATCGAACCACGTAAAAGTCTCTCGTGTTCTTTACTGCTTTCATAAATCTCGCACACAAGATTTATCACCGAGCTTTATAGTCGGGGCCCATTTATATTGGGCCTGATGCTTAGGCCTAGTAGTTGGGCCGTATCCTATCAGTTAGGTTGTTATAGTTTGTTATGATGATGTGGCAAAGTAGTTAGATAAGTTAAACTACTCTTGTAATCTCTATAAAAAGAGCACAAGGAAATAAATGAAATCGATCTTTTCTCTCATAATCTGCATGGTTTTGCTTACGCCTAACATGATGGTGGATGCGTTCCGGCACGTGGTGTCGTAGAATGTGGTGGACAGCTGGGTCTCGCATGGAGAGATGTGTAGGAGAAATGTGAAGAAAAGAGTGAGGAATAATTTGAAGCTATCCATCGTAGAGAAGAATAGATGAAGGAATTGGTAAATGATTTAAATGCCACAAGCAGAAGATGATTGAGAAGGTGTGAGAGTAGTAAGCATATTTATGGGGTTGTAAACATGTGGTTGCTATTTTTGTATTTGATAAAAAAGAAGAAAAAAAGTAGAAAATCTTGTTTGAATATGTTTTGAGTTGCACACAAGTATTTGATCATGCACGTTGTGTTATATTTTTTTTAATCATTTTTATGGTTAAAATTTGGTCAAGAATGGATCTGGATTATTTTATATTAAGGTTGGTTGTCTAGAGGGAAAACAACGATATTGAGGGGCATAAAAGTCAAATTTATGTTAAAGCGTTGGTATATGATCATATGTTAGTGGGGATTCAAATGATCACAATATATATATATGTGGGCCGATATAATTGAAATTGAACTTTTTCTTGAAACCAAACTTTTTCTTTTTAGGAAGGAGCATCAAACCAAACAGCGATATGATTCAAGTGTTGTATTTTGGAAGGAGCATGGAATATGACATTTCGTGAAACCAAACTTTTTTGTTTTTTTTTTTGTTTTTTTTTTATGTTTTAGCTGAGGGTTTGCTGAATGATTTGAGCTAACAAGAACCTTTTTTTTAATATTTGGAGTTACCGATGGTATCATTGGACCTTAGAAGAAAATTTGTATTTTTTCTAATTCTTTTTCAGTTAGTTATCTTTTTTTTAAGTGAGAGAAAATTGTGGAAAGAGATATTTTCCCAACATTTTCTCCCTTAAATCTATCAAATACTTTACCTTTTAATAGAATAAATGGTACAAGCACAAAATCTAGTTATCAATTGGATTTTTTACGAAACCAAAAATTTATTGATTTTACTATTTATTGTTATAGAAACACGACTCAAATCATTGATCATTTGCACTCACAGAGGACAGAGGTGGGTGATATAGTTTCTACATAATTTATTTCACTAGATGCATCTATACACTTAAACACACACACACACACACACATATATATATATATATATATATATATAGTTATAATAAAATCTATTTTTATAAAACCTAAAACCAATACACTTTTAAGTATAAAATTAATATATTTTATGTATAAAACTAATGCATCATTGAGTTCTGGTAAAAGACAACACTATTCATCAATATTTCATAGTATAATAACTTTATACATAAAGTGCATTAACTTTGTACGTAAAATGCATTGGTTTTTAGGTTTTTACGAAAAATAGGTTTTCATTTGAACTAATATATAAATCAGGTAAGAATGAAATTATTTGTAAAAATAAGAATAATTCTAATTCATTGATTTTAGTAAATCAATGAATAATATTTATTTACGTTGTGCTACAGTTCATAACTACATATGCCACAATTTAAATTCGATGGATTAATTAAAATTTATACTAGTAATTTCGTTCCTTGATTTTAGGGATTTGTTGTAATTTAGTTTGTGCAACAATAAATTGAGCGAGAATATATGTTATAAATGTGCTACAAATTATCTTATACTGCAACAATCAACATTCCACCTTAATCAATACCAAAATGAAAAACATACATCATTTAATTCCACGAATAATGCAAAATTTTAATTGTATATGTGCAACAAATTTATTCAACATGTACTATATTTTGTGAAGAATTGGAATAGGTGGATGAATTCCGTATTTCTTTTTAATACTATTTTATATCTTATCGTAAATAACAATAAATAATGGTTGGCATCATCAAATAATTTCAACTTAATACGGACCGTAAATTTGGGTTTGATCTATGATTATGAAACATTCTTATTTCTTACACGTACAAGCATTTTCACCAGAACCACCCCTATATATATATATATATATATATATAGGAATGAGATCAAATACAAACCAATTTTAAAGTATAAAGTAAGAATCATTTTCGACCATTGATTCGTGAAGATCTACGGTGAATAGGGGTGTAATCGAACCGAGCCGAGCCGAATACCGTCGTGCTCAAGCTTGGTTTGTTTTAGTATCGATCCGAGTCTCGAATTTTATTTATCGAATATTTCGAGCTAACGAGTTTATTCGAGCTTTAGTCGAACCCAAAAGACTTTCCAAATTTAGATATATATTTAGAATATTAATTATTTTATTTTAAAAATAAATTATTTTATCCCCAATAACACAATATATTTATTGATTTCTTATAAAAAAATAAAAGTAGTTAGAGATTTAACACAATAATTACTAATTATGGAAAGAAAATAATTGTATATAATTACTAATTTATATTTTTAAGTTAAATCAGTTAACGAACTTGTTCACGAGCTAACGAGCCGAATACTATCATGCTCAAGCTTGATTTGTTTAGCTAACGAGCTTTAATAAACAAACTCGAATGAACTTTTATCGAGTCGAGCTCCGAATAACTCACGAATAGTTTGGCTCATTTACAGCTCTAATGGTGAATACATCACCTTACTTGATGGATTCAAACGCATGGGTTCGAATCCCATGAAGGGCAGATTTTTAATTTTCTGAATTCAGACACTTACACGACGAATTCATACGCTTTCAAAGTGAATTCAGACAGTTTCAAGAGTACGTAGTTTATAGGTTAATGATGGTTTTTACAATAACCACTCCCTATATATATATATGGAGAACCACCATTAAGATGAGAACTAAGAACTAATCATCACCCTAGATTTCATCTAACCTGGTGGATTATATTTAGTCATGCTTAAAAATGAGTTTAACTGTTTTTATACTGTTTTATGGTTATAAACGCGTTAGGGGCACTAAGGTCATCTTAAAGATTCACCATATCCTTGATTTTTCGCAATCTCTCTCTACAATTCGATTTTCTTTCTGAAAATAGTTGTTGTGCATAAGATTATAACGATTGTGTATATGATTGTTAGTAGTTATGTGAAACGAAACTTGAACTAAGAATCAAACTTATAAAATTGAGAATTATTTTTTGAATAATAATTAATGTAAAAATTAAATTTATAAAATTACCTTAAAATAAAAATCACATATAAGAATTTAGCACTGCAAATCCCTCAATTCGTGAGTGAGAAAATAAATGATAGATATATAACTATGATTATTCTTGTGATTTGGGTAATATGCATAACTATATATCAATCGTGCATAAGATAGTATTTGCGCAAATAAATGGATTACTATGCATACCGTTCAGTATAGTGTGCACAAATAGAGTGATTTAAAGCATAAGCATAAATTTGACTGGTTATAATCTAATTATTTTCGATGATCAATTGAAAAATAAAGAATTAAAATCATTACTTTCGATAATCGATACTGCAGAATCATATTGAAAAATAATTATTGATGTTTATATTATTTGATGATTTGTTGGATAAAATACAGATGAAAAAAGATATACAAAATCAAAATATCATAAATATAAAAGGAAATCCCTTAAAACACTTGAAAAATCAATTACATAAAAACAGAAAAATACAATAATATCCTTAATATTAAAATCTGAAAATCAAATACTTAACAAATCTAAAAAATCGTGACCATTAGGTTACACAAAATAAATACATTAGATTAATTCTTAGTTCTCAAAATATATATAGTTCTCATTTGATTCATCTCCTATATATATAGAACATGTTCACTACAAATCAGTGTATATCTAAAATAACATCATCAATGTACACAGGATAGACAGCTGGATATTGTTTCGGAGAGACCATTTGCATGTTGCAAGCAAGGCCGATTCGTGTTCCATTTTTCCATATATTAATTGTTATAGAATTTTACTATGCCAAATAGGGGATGTTATGCATTGTATTATATTAAAATATAGAATTTGCATGATAGCCCCTCTTTTAGATGAAGATGATAGAGTCCAATTTATAATCAAGTGACCACATTTTTTTATATTAAATTTGTTGCAACTTTGACTTTCAACATGCCAAGTGCTAGTACACATACTATTTTTGTTTAAGGGAGAAATAATTGATGAGTAGTTATAAAAGAATAACAACTATTTTCTGAGGATAAACATATATATTGGAGGTCACAACTCATAACTGATCATAAATATATTACAATAAACAAACCATTTCTTTGACGTGTAAGTAGTTAATTTAACGTCAGGCAGGGCAAAGAAGTCTTGGTTTACAGCTTGAGACAACACACACATATATATTTCGGTGAGAAAGCTTATTAGTGTATGAAATAGGAATATTAGCACATCTTTAATATTTGTATAGTATAATCAGAATTACTATATTGCACATGTTAGTTTAACACATATTTCATCAATTCGTAGCACATATGCTAAATATATTAGTTTAGCATATCTTTCATTGCAACGTAGCACAAGAAGATAATTAGTCTTTACGGTAATCCGCATAGCACACAAACACAAAACTGTAGAACAACCGAAATTAAATCTCAACCATTGATCTAGTAAATCAAAGGTCCGATTCATTCTCATTTCCTACCAAATTATCATTTCTATTTGAACCATCTCATATATATATATATATATATATATATATATATATATATATATTATATTTATCGTGTGTACACTCCATATAATGTACACGTGAGGACAAATACCGACATTTGATAAAACAATATGAGCGATTGATTCAAACACAAATTATGATGCGAGATATATAGATTCGTAATTATATGTAGAAATATACATATAACTTATTCAGATGCACACTTAAAAATAATCATTAGATTTTCAAATCTAATGAACATGATTATTCTTATTTATGTATGTATATGAACCAATTCATATATACATATTTTTGTTGGTCTCTTCTCTCTCTCTCTCTCTCTCTATATATATATATATATAGGAGTGGATCAAATAGAACCACATCTTTTTGCGACTCTGCGAACCATGCATAAGAAGTTGAAGATGATGCAAAAGCGGTATAAAGTTGTGAATAACGAAACTTTCTAAAATTATTTTTTGTGCAACAATTTTAGAAAGTTTTCGTTATGCACAACTTTATACTGTTTTGTGCATTATCTTCAATATCTTATGCATGGTTCTCAAGTTCTCAAAAAAGATGAGTTCTCACTAGATCCAACCCCTATATATATATATATATATATATAGTGAGATTCAAATAAGAATGATTTTTAACGTGAGAACTAAGAACCACAAAAATTCATTATGAGCAAAATGAATTCTCTATGAAAGTTAATGCATCCGTTGGAAAAGTCACTGAATCCAAAAATTCAGAATTTTCACTCAGGGTTCGTATACTACAAGGGGCTAAAATTGCATTTTTTTTTAGTTCAGTAACTTTCTCAACGGATTCCTAAAATTTCACACCGAATTCATTATTTTTTAGTTCTCAGGTTCTCATGAAGATAAAAATAGTTTTCATTATTTTGCTATATAAGTTATTGTGGATTTTATTTCTCATGATTTAAGTTAGGCTTTGTTATGTTCTTTGAAATTGTCAAATTTATATACTCTCATTAAGCGTTTTTTGAGAACAAAAAATTACTCCGTGTTTAATTCGATTAGGGTGTCGCATCACAAATTCATTTATATATCCATTTTACAATAGTACTAAGATTTTGAATTTTGGAACAATGTTTTGTTCGTTTCTTTGTTTCTTGTTTTTCCCTACCCATACCACTATTTCCCTGCTCCTTCGTAGATAAAGTGAAGATAATGTGATATACATTATATACTGTGTGAAATGCTATTTTGGGAACTTTATTTAACGTAAATTGACTTTCTAAATTATTAGCTGTCTGCATGCATGTCGTCCTCAGAATCTTCCTACAAAGTTACCCACACCACATCCAATTGTTGACCACATCATATGAGTTGACAATCTTACTATACTTTTATAATTGAAATTGAAAATTTCCAGAAAGACTGTTGCTCCGGATCCAAGTTGGAGTAATAATAGTTGAATTCCAAGACACACATATATACAAACAAAGATACTACAGAATTGCCTTTTTCTAGCTAAGCAACATGCTTGTTAATTAACTTGGTCTATACGCGTTAAGTTATAGCAGCCAATACAGAACCCAAACACCAACTTTTTTTTGCTCTATATATACCCAATATCCCAACTTCTTCTCCTCACTCATCTTCACTCCAATCCAACCATTAGTTTCACAATACGAATTTGCAGAGATCTATCTTCACTACTTGTATCACTAGTTCATCACATTGAATATATCTTCGTCTCTCTTTTGTCCAAAATGATTGGTAGGTTTGTTATTCCTCTCCTCTCTCTAATGGTTGTGCTGAGCAGCATCTCTTGCGAAGCACAATTGTCAACCACGTTCTACGATGCTAGATGCCCCAATGCATCTACAATCATCCGCAACTCCATCCGCGCGCAATTTCCGGCGAGCGGCGGATGGCGGCGTCCCTCATCCGCCTCCACTTCCATGACTGCTTCGTTCAGGGTGCGACGCATCAATCTTGCTAGAGGAGACATCCACCATCCAAAGTGAGAAGACGGCGCGCCGTAACGCTAACTCCGCTAGAGGGTGCGAGGTTATCGAGGCCGCTAAGCGAGAGGTCGAGCGCCTGCCCGGCGTCGTCTCTTGCGCAGACGTACTCACCTTAGCCGCACGCGACGCCTCTGTTGCTGTAAGTGTATATACATACATCATAAATTAGCAAACAGAATAGAGTTGGTTTGTACCATAACCCAACATTAATATATATATATATATATATATATATATATATATATTGTAGGTTGGTGGGCCATCATGGAATGTGCGACTGGGAAGAAGGGATTCGACCACTGCAAACCGTGTCGTGGCCAACACCGATCTCCCGAGTCCGTTTTCAGGCCTCGACGTTCTTATAGACGCTTTCGGCAAGAAGGGCCTTACTGCAAGAGATATGGTTGCCCTATCTGGTGAGACACGTGTTCTTGTGATATAATGTATATGATATGAAGAAATGGTTAGCTGAATAGATATTTATGCAGGAGCGCACACATTAGGTCAATCACAATGTTTCTTGTTCCGTGGGAGGATATACAGCAACGGTACCGACATTGATGCTGGCTTTGCAAGCACCAGAAGGAGGGGATGCCCCCAGAGTGGCGGCGACGGCAATTTGGCGCCGCTGGATTTGGTGACGCCGGATTCCTTCGACAACAACTACTACAGGAATTTGGTGCAGAGGAAGGGACTGCTGCAGTCGGATCAAGTCCTTTTCAGCGGATCGACAGCCAGCATCGTGTCGCAGTACAGTGGGAATCCGAGAACTTTCGCCGCCGACTTTGCGGCTGCGATGATCAAGATGTCTGAGATTCCACCGCTCCTCACCGGACAGAGTGGAATCATTAGAAGGGTTTGCAGCGCCATCAACTAAGATTAATTGACTCTCTCTCTTCTTTTATTTGCGACCACGTAAACTTTTAATGTGTGCATGCAAATTGCAATGCATGCTGTCACCTACATATTTCCAAGTCTTCTTTCATCATTCAACTTATTGTACACCAAATATAACATGTCATTTGTACTTTAGGTTATTAAAATTGTTAGGAAAGAGATTAATTAAGTTTGCTCCCCTGATTAAGGCATGCTTTGTCGATTTTAGTCGTGGCATATACCAAAAAATAAAATAATTCTTATATATATATGGGTAATGTATATGGATAACGTAGCGAAAATACTTTAAGTTCGATCAATAGAATTTACAAAATTACTATTATATCACGTCGCGTAATTGTTGTGTATACAATATATAAAGTGAAAGAAAATCTAAAATGCACCGTAAAATATACCAAAGGAACTGAAATTCGAGGGCTAGTAAGTTCCCATGTTTTATTTTGATTTTCATTTAAGTTACGCGGTTTATTAATTTTCTTCGATCATAACTCAAGTCGATACTCGTATTTCATGGTATGTAATTCGAGGGAAACATGGCCCTTTCTTTTGTTATTTCTGTTCCAATTTGCAAATGAGAAAAATATTTCTGTATAGAATAATCACGAATTGTAATGTAGATTTAAATAAAAAAAGGAAAAATGTGCTCGTTTTACAGAATTTGGGGAATGGATCCTACAAAACGGTTGGGATAATTTGTCCTATAAATTCATTATTCAATAATATTTATTATAAGAAAATCTATCAATATTTATTACTATAAGCTTATGAAAAGTATATACTCTAATTATAAAATAATTTATTAACTTATAATTTGTATACCCTAATTGGATATAATCAATTATAAATTAAACAAAAATACAAAAATAAAATTGAAAGGGATAAAAAAACTAAAAGGGGCTGATCTCATTTTCTCGTGTGAAAAGAATTGCCGTTTTGTTAGACTTAGAGATTGAAAAGATTGGTTAATTTGTTTAGGCATCACGTTACGTGCGTCATCATTTCCAATTATTCCATGATATTTTCTCAACCACGACGAATATACATTGCAGCACCTAGTATTTTTCTAATCCATATGCAACATAGAGAATTATTAACTATATGAGTGCTTTTTGACAATTTTGTTAACGTCAACTAACTTTGTGCTTTGCAAATTATTAGCTGTATCTATGCTCGTCGCTGTTACAAGTATATATATGCATTCATGTATAACATACCCAAATCCATTACCTTAACAAATCATATCGAATTGACCATCTCATGCAACTAGATGATCAGATCCTAATAGTAATAATTAATAAACAAATATAATGACCAATTCAGTCGTGGACGAAAATAGTTGAATTAATTTGAATATTGAAATATATATAATCAAAGATCAAAGATGCAGTCATGCAGAAGCTCCTTTTTGCAGACGCGTTATAGTAGTCAATAGTTAAATATGATGAGTTTCAGATTCTATATAGTCCAACTATAATCCTTAAATAACAATAATTAAATAAGAAAATAGGGTGCATCTACAAGGTGCTTAACTAGAATAGCTATCTATCTGCATATGTCTGATAGCAAGGATAGTAATAGGGTTCATCTTTATGTGAGAGGTGATCTGTTTAATTTGTCGAATGTAAAAGGAAAAAGAATATTAACTTTTACTGTTATTGTAAAGTATATACTATACAGTTGTTAAATACTATTTAATCATCCACCCATGAATTAGTAACTTAAAAAAAACACATCGATATGTTTAACATTGGTATTTGCTGTTTATAGGGCTATTAACTTTTGGCATGACAATAAAATTCACGTGGAAATGCCTGGTCGTTGTATAGTTCTTATCATATTGACACGATAAGGATAAAAAAAATAGTATTATTTCATACTCGTGCCAACTTGTTATATATGGTAACTTGATTATAACATATTAGTACATGGTAACCCACTGTTAACAGTCTGCTAATCTGATAAATACATGTTAGTGACATATATGACATGATACTATATAAAAAGTAAATAATATATAAAAAGTAAATAAAAAACATACTTATAAATATTATGATTAGTGAAAGTTAGATATTTAATAATTATTGTGGTCATTGGAGATGATATAATATGTGTACGTCTATATATAGAGAGAGAGACGTACATACACGATTTTGACAAAGCAGCGCAACAAGGTCCAAATTCAAATTATAAGCATTTAAAGTCTCTTAGGAAACATGATTAATTGAGCTAAGCGCAATAGGTAAAGCAATCACCCTCATTTTTTAGATATTACTTCTTTATATGTAGCGTGTAAGCGTGTTCTTACCTTGTTTTTGACAGTTACCTAAAGAGGATTATCACCCAAACAAATTCATACCTATAAATAGGGATGTCAATGGGTGGGTTTTATCTGGATCGATCCGAAACCGTTCAAAACCCATTAAATTTTAAAGCAGCGGTTCTGATTCCGATTCCGGTTCCAGACCCGTTTTAGACACGGACCGTTTAGATCCATAGTTTGATGGTCCGGTCCGGATCCGGTTCCGGTTTCAGAACCGAAATCAATACTTATTTATTTGTTCTGGTCCGAATAAAACCCGTCTATTGACAAGCCTAAGTTTAAATGAGCTTGTCAATGAGCTAGTTACATCCATATCGATCATAAATCACTCGTAACCCATTAAATTATAAAGCAACGATTTTGGTTCTAGTTCTGATTCTGATTCGATTTTGGTTCCAGACCCGTTCAGATCCGGACCGCTTAAGGCCCATAGTTGATGGTCTGGGTCCGGTCCAGATCCAATATCTAATTGGTCGATTCTGGAACCAGAACCATTACTTATTTATTGGTTCTGGTCCGAATTAATTCTACCCATTGACATCCATACCTATAAATAAGAGCTATTAATGTTCATCAACCGGATCAGACTATTAAGCAGTGAAAAATGGAATGTATAATATTTTCACGATAAGGATCTCCAAATGGAATGTGAGAGATTTTCGAGATATGAATCTTTAAATAGTGAAAAATTAGGGGTTTGACTATATTTCATCATTAATTAATTATGAGTCATCCGATTTTATTCAATCTAAAGGTGATTATTGGTTCTTAGTTCTTATCTATGAGGTAGCTTATCCTATAACCAATCCAACCCAACCTATATATATATATATATATATATATATATATATATAAGGGAATCAAATCGAAACTCCTCCCAATGCTAGTAACTAGAGGTGTTCACGGTTTCGGTTCCAAAATTTTAGAACCGAAATCGAAATCGTATAGAGGTAGACAGTTACGGTTTGAACCGTCGGTTCATGGTTACGAACCGTTGTTTTTAATTATAATTTTTATATATATACAAAAATATATGAAATGTTATATTGTAAAAAAAATTAAAATTTGTAATTTTAATTACAACTTGTAAAAAATTTGTAATTAAAAAAATTACAACTTGGAAAAAAATTTATTCAATTTTTTTTTACAACTCGTATATCAAACTGTAATTGTATACTATAAAAAAATTTAATTACATAAGTCAATTACAATGTAGTAAATCTAATAAATTACAACTTGTAACAAAATTTCAATAACTTCCATAAATGAATCAAATTATAATTATATTGCACTTTACAATCTGGTAAGAAAAAAAATCTACTTAAACAGAAGAAATAAATTACAAATTGAGGGGAGAGGGAAAGGAAAAAAAAAGGGTTTGGGCTTAATTATAACATTCAACATTCAAGAGTATTATAATTAAGTTGTCTATGTATCCATATTAAAGAATCAAAGCCCACATACTCTTACGTTTGTCTTACCTTTGATAGTGATCGGAGATGTCTACATGTCGAAGTCAAAATTTGGGATGTTTGAAATTTGAATTTGTCCCCCCCCCCCCCTCCAAACCGTCGGTTCGGGCTGTTCCAAATTTAAATTTTATTTTTTTTATTTTCCAATTTCTTGTGTTTTATTTATATATATATATATATATATATATATATATATATATGTGTGTGTGTGTGTGTGTGTATTTATATTTATTAGTGTATTTTGAACACACAACAAATAGACATGATAAAAAAATGAAAAAACACAAAAATGGGTAGAAAGTGGTTTGGAACCTCCGGTTCCAGGGTTCCAATGAGCACCTCTACTAGTAACTATAAATCATTTTGGTCCATAGATCTTGATTGATGAATGATCCATATTGATTTTCTCTAAATAATATTTGATTTCTTACACATAAGATAATGATTTCCTAATATTATGTTTTTTCATGCATAATACTATGTTTTCTCTATTCTTATGTTTTTTTATGCATAAAATAATGCTTTTTGATTAATATGACTATATTGGTTTCTAGTTTCTAACATTATAAGGATTTCTAATAGATTCATATATAGGAAGTTGATCAAATAGAAACTCTTTCAATGCTAGTAACTAGAAACTAATCTGGTCCATATATCTTGATTGATGAATGATTCAACGATTTTCACCAAATGATCATGTTCTTTCTTACACCTAAGATAATATTTTTGATTAATACGATTATGTTGGTTTCTAGTCTATATATATATATATATATATATATATATATATATATATATATGGGAGAATTAACGAAGAATTATTTTTATCGTGAGCGTGAGAACAAAAAAATGATGAATTATTATGAAAGTTGATGAATACATTGTGAAAGTCACTGAATAAAAAAAATGAAATTTTCGTCCCTCATTGATTTGAACCCGGGCGAAAAATTTTAAATTTTGGATTGATAACTTTCACAACAGATTCATCAATTTTCATAATAATTAATTGATTATTAGTTTTAGAATAAAAATAGATCTCTTTTGAAGCTAAATATATGTATATGTGTGTGTTATTTTGTTGCTTATGGAATTTTATTTGAAGAATGTTGGCGTGGATTAAAATAGAGATAAGAGAGTGGTGCAACGAACTTGTTCAGATTTGAGGAAGGAACTCGGAAATAAAAGGCAGTTACGACGAAGTTAAAAGGCAAACAACCATCTCCAATTCTAACAAGAGATGTCTATTCTGCCACGTGGAACAAAAAGAAGAAACTCGTAGTAAATTATAAATTTGGACAAATTGTTGTGCTTAATATGAGCATGGACACAACAAGAGTAGTAACCTGTGAATGAATATAAGTGGGGTGAATATGGGTATAGCTTACCCTTGTGGACTGTGGCGGAGCCAGGAAATATTTCATGGGAGCCCAATTAATAATATTTTTAAAAGATAATAAAATAAAATTTTAAAATAAAATTATAAAATAATAATAATTTAAATAATATAATGAGTTTATTATAATGAAAAATGAAAGAAAGATAAAGGAAAATAAGTATAGGGAAAGAAAAAAGAAAATATGTAGCTAAGAGGTATCGAACCAAGATCTCCTAAATGGAAGATGAAAATTATAACATATTAGACTTCAATAGATTTGGTTATTAAATATTAAATATCTATAGCACACATGTTTAGCTAAGAGTTAATTCACATATATAGTGTTATTATTTATATACATATTTTATTTTATCAACAAAAAATAAATTATATAAGAAAGAGAAAAGGAAAAAATATCTCAAAATAAAGAAGAAATAGAATAGAGAGAGGAAAAATTCATATGTGTATAAAGGCGTATTAAATATTTTATCTCTTGACATGTACGATTTTTAATCTAATATTATCTCCAACTTCACCTTGTGCATACTTATAATTTTAGTATTAAATATTTATTACTTACGAAAAAAATTAAGTTTCCCTTCTTATATACATGGATTTTTTGGCTACTAGTGATCATAATTACAAATAGGGCTATATACGAACCGAGCCGAGCCGAACACTGCCAAGCTCGAGCTCGGCTAGTTTAAATTTTATTCGGCTCGAGTTCGAATTCGAGCTTTAAATTGAGCTCGAGTTCGGTTCGTTATAAATTTTTTGAGCTCGCGAGCTACTCGAATTCGGTTCGATAACTACTCGTTTATGAGATATATTCGAACTCGAGTTCGAACTCTGCTCGTGTCCGACTTTGCTCGTTTTCGAGCTCGAATTCGGTTTGATAATGTGTTATTCGAGATCGAACTCGAATTCGAGCTCGAAATCGAACTCGAATTCGAGCTCGACTAAACTTAAAACACTATTTTATCATAATTCACTATATGATTCCATTAATTCAAATGATGCATAGTCAACTAATTAATCATAATCAAACAGCAATTACAATAAGAAGTTTAACAAGATTCATTACCAAGTGAAATTTTCACAACTAGCAAAAGAAAATATGTCTAATTCTAGCTAGTTTTGGATGAGATTCATATTAGAAAAGATGTCGATTCTAACTAGTTTTGGATATAGTATCGTATAATATTTAAAATTAATATACTATTTAATATCATTCGAATACATCTACTCCATTCATCTACTTACAATTATTATTATTATATTTATCTCATAGAAATTAATTATGTAAGTTAGAAGTTATTTATTTTAGAATTATAATTATAGAGATATAAATATAACTACGTAACTCATACTTGTATATTTATATATTATAATGATCTATATTGATATTTTTGTTCATAAGATAACTTGGTAGATCATGTTATTTTTAATTTTTCAACTCAATATTTCATTTGATAATATTCAATATCATTCTATTACATTTACTTTTCAAAATCTACTTATGAGTTATATATTATAATTGTTTTATCTCATAGTTACTTAGTTATAAAGGTAGATGAACTTTATATTAGAATTATGAATTATTATTATATTTATCTCATAGTCAATTAGTTATGTAAGTTATTTGTAATTTATTTTTAGAATTATAATTACTGAGAGATATAAATATAACTATGTAACTCAAGTATACTTGTATACTTATACATTATAATTATCTAAATCGATATTTTTGTTCATAAGATAACTTAATAAATCATGTTATTATTTTTTAGTTTTCCAAATCAATATCTCATTATATTAATTAATTGTTCATTTAATGATTTTATTTTATAACACACATGAAAATATATATTAAGGTTTGATTAAAATAATATATATATATATATATATATATATATATATATATATACTAAAAACCGAATATACTATTCAATATCATTCAATTACATTTACTTTTCAAAAATATTATACTAGTATAAATTGGATAATTAGTTAATTAGTTATATAAGTTGGATGAAAAATTTATACTAAATTTATTATTTATTTTAATTATTTAAATATATAAATAATTTATTATCAATACTTCATATATATGCTTATTTGTTGCTAAATAATTATAATTAACATATATTTTATAATTTATTATTCATTTTAATTATTTAAATATGTATAAATAATCTATTATTTTATACGTTCGCGAACATGTTCGAATTAAGGTTCGCGAACATGTTGAATCAAGGTTCGTGAACATGTTCGAATAAGAGTTCATGATGGCTCGTTTAAGTTCGAACCAAACATGTTCACGAGCCTACGAGCGAACATCTCTAAGCTCGAGTTCGGCTCGATAAACTTATCGAGCTCGATTCGAGGCTCGAGTTCGGCTCGTTACAAAGCGATCGAATTTCGAGCGAGTTTTTTCGAGCCGAGCTCGAGTAGCTCACGAACGGTTTGGTTTGTTTACAGCCCTAGTTACAAACAATATTTGGCTGGGGCAAGGCGAGCGCTAGAAAAAGTTATCTATAGGCAGGGGCAGAGCAACGCTTTGAGGAGATGGGGCAATTGTTTCACCTCAAATTTTTTTTATACCTTTTATATATATTTATTTATGTTTTAAATTATAAATATATTCAAGTTTTGTCCTATCAAAAATTTAAAAAAATATATGAGACAAAGATAAAACAAAATCAAGATTGAATAATTGAGAGGTTCTCACAATTATTTTTACTCTTGTTCCAAATGTGTATAAAGAATAGAGATACGATTCATATCCATTTTTTTTATTTCTTATTTTAAGATATAATTGATATCTATTTAATCTATTTCATATATTGAGATAAAATTTATTGTATTTATTGTACTAATCTGATGTTTATATTTCAAATTATTTGCTTTGAAATTGTAACCATCTCTCAATTTAAGAAAAGAGGATATAAACATTACGCTAACTAAGAGCTACCACTTTTTTAGAAAACTTTGAATCGATTCAATATTTAGTTTGATTTCAATTGGATAGCTTAGTCAAATAATTTAATAAAAAGCTGTGAGAAATTTATAGAATATTAGATTAAAAATCGTACATGTCAAGTACTACTTTAATTTATTTTATTATTTACTAGTTTTAAAATTAATTTTGTTATGTTCGATGATATAATTTTGGGATTTGGGAACGTGTTTGGGCCTCTGGGATTTGAGAACATGCCAATTTTTGAATGGTTAAATATTATTAATCATATTTTAAATTTTAATTCATTCATGGTTCAATATTTTTATCAAACATAAGTGGATAAATTTGTCATAAGAAAATCATCAACATGAAAAATTAGCTTCAAAGTCGAATGAGAGATTGTCTGGATGAATGATTGTTTGATTACTTATATTGAGAATGAATTTTTCGATAAAATTGATAATGAGTTGATATTACATTGGTTTCAGAATATGCGCAAGTCATCGAAAATTATTGTAATTTGTAAGCATATATTATGACGTACAGTTTTTATTTGAATTTTTAATTATTCTAAACATTTTGCCCCCACCAACCCTCGGAGTCCTGACTCGCCCCTGTCTATAGGTATACCAATAATACAAAAAATTAAACTTCTGATTCCGAATTCGGAACTTGTCTTGAATATTCATATGATGTGATGCTGTCTTAAGTAGTAATCAAAATGCTCAAAAGCCCGAGAATTAACTTCAAAATCTATAGCTGTCTCGTGTCTCTGTTAGGAATTTCTTGAAAAAGAAAAGGGAATAATTCTTTAAATTAAAGGCAACACAAAACATATTCTTCAAATTAAAGAACGAAATTAAAATCTTATATCATGCATGGAGCCCAAATCCTTAATTATTAATTTGTTGCAGTGTCGGCTTTCATAATATGTATTATGCTTGTTTCCACGCTCTTCCGAAAAGGGGCCAGGAATAAAGGGTAATCATTTTCGTCACACTATATTTATTTTATCCCACTATACATAATATTAAATATTAGTGGTTTAACACTTTAATTAGGTCACTTGGCCTTATTTGTAAAATCTATAGCTGTCGCCCTGTCTATTAGGAAATTCTTTAATTTAAAAATACTCACATCCATTATTGTACTAAATCATATATACGAAAACGCAAAGCTCCAATTAAATCAGAATCCAACGTGGCAAAACTAGTTAAACTACTAGACTATAAGATAGTGGGAAAACAAATAATCTTTAATCTGTTTTCCGTATCCCTCTAAATAAATTCTTTAATATAGCAAGAAACACGTTCAGGTAGCCAATAGTGACCTTCATCGATTGTCAATTCATGGAACCTACGGACTATTTCTTTCTTTTTCATTTTTTATATTAAAATTGAAAAATTAGGCGACTCGACCTAGAAAATATTAATGAAATATTCAACCTTGAGACCTTTAATTCTCTAGGCCCATCTCCAAGGGTAAAAAGACAACTTTTTTTTTTCTTTCCTTCTAAATTTGTTAGCACTTAATCAATTGAATAAGTTTGTTACCATAATTTTGTTTCTTATCTATATATATGAAACGTCATCTTCATAATCAACATTCAACTATCATTGTAGACAATCTTATTTACTCTTGAAATCTTGAAAATGAAAAGCTTCTTCAATCTCATCCACACTATATCCATCCTGCTCATGCTCAACAATATTGCATGCGAAGCAACACTATCCACGAAGTTCTACGAAGGCAGATGTCGGGACGCCGCTGCCATAGTCCGCAAATCCGTCAAGCAAGCAGTCACCCGCGAGCCGCGCATGGCGGCGTCCCTCATCCGCCTCCACTTCCACGACTGCTTCGTTCAAGGTTGCGACGCCTCCATCTTGCTTGACAAGACCTCCACCATCGAAACCGAGAAGACGGCGATCCCCAACGCAAACTCCGTTAGAGGATACGACGTGATTGAGGCCGCCAAGCACGAGGTTGAGCGCGCCTGCCCTGGCGTTGTCTCCTGCGCCGACATACTCACCTTAGCCGCACGCGATGCCTCCGTCGCCGTAAGTACACATACACATCGGACGAGATCCTCTATTTTAAAATGAAATCTTGTGACGAGAGAGAGAGTTGTGCAGGTTGGTGGGCCTTCGTGGAATGTGCGGCTGGGAAGAAAGGACTCTACCACGGCCAACCGGTCACAAGCAGAGACCGATCTTCCAAGCCCTTTTGTTGATCTCGACACTCTCATTTCTGCTTTCGCCATCAAAGGTCTAAATGCGAGAGACATGGTAGCACTATCCGGTGAGACTAATAAATAATAAGGTTAATTCGTATAAAATTTGCGAACTTTTAACTCTAATTTTATTTTCTACACGTTTCATAGACTAGCTGAATAGGTACGCGTCATGCATGCACAAGTTGTAAATAAAAAATATACATCCAAAAATAGATAAAGAATTTCATTTAAGGAATTTTTAATTATCTTATATCAAAAAATATGTAACATGTTTACACTACATTACTAAAATATCCTTAAAATTTAAAATAAGTGGGAATATTATAGATAGATCAAAATTTGTAAGAATTTACACTTTCATATAGCAATAGGTTGTTGCAAGAACAAAACCACTTTTCGGTATGTAGCAAAACACACAAGTTCAGTATATTCTGACGATATCATTTTCAATTCAATATTCATATGAAGTCGTTCCTTGAGTGATATATGATGAGTAAATATTGCCAGTATGTAAAAGTTCATACCATGTCATCTTTTTGATCGTCCGAAAAATTCAGGCGCATTTTCTTTGCTACAAGTTAAAAAATGGTGTTGTTATTATAACTATTCATACAACATATTGGAAACTAAATATCAGATCAAAGTTCGTGAACTTATTAACAATTAATCCATAACAATCTGAGGGCCCGAGGGTAGGCGTAGGCCACCCAGGCGATCGCCTGAGGCCCACCATCTTAGGGGGGCCAAATTATATTAAAAAATTAATTTTACTTATAGATATATAGATTTATTTGGATTCAAAATATTATATCATTTAAATATTTTATTTTATTTTAAAGTCCAAATTATTAAAACTTCATATATTTTACTTATAGATATATGTTTTCATTTGGTCCTAAAATATATTAGAAAATATTGATGTTGATGTGATTATTAATTGTTTTGCATCTGCAAATACTCGAATAAATTATTTTTATGATATCGTATCGTAGATAAGAGTTGAGATATAGAAATATAAGGATGATAAGTAAGTTGTATATGTTTTTGATAATTTTTTATTATCTATTTCTATTTGTAGATCACTTGAATTTTACGTAAATTTACAAATTTGATTTATTTTATAAGTATAATATAAGAGATCCTTTTGGACGGTCTAATGGTTAAGTGGATTCATGTGGCCAAAGGTCATGAGTTCAAACCTCACTATCGCCTTGATAGGTTCAAGCCAGTCACACCCGATTTTTCAAGTGTGGTTTAGTCGTCCTGTGTCGTTTGCAAGCTATTGTCAAAACATAAGTTTACTTAAGACATCTGAAGATAGTGGTGAGGGTTTTATATGAATTTTAAAAATGGGCCTATATTCCTTATTTTGCTAGGCCTATAAAATATCAAGAACGAGACTGTAACAATAATATGGATTGTTATTTGATGATTGGAATTGGTTAATGATAATGAAATGCAGGAGCGCACACGATAGGTCAAGCCCAATGTTTTCTATTCCGTGATAGAATTTATAGCAATGGCTCAGACATTGATGCTGGATTTGCTAGCACGAGAAGGCGGCACTGCCCCCGAAACAGCGGCGACAGCAACTTGGCGGCGCTGGATTCGGTGACGCCGGATTCCTTCGATAACAAGTACTTCAAGAATTTGATCCAAAGGAAGGGACTCCTGCAGTCGGACCAAGTCCTTTTCAGTGGGTTCACAGCCGCCATCGTGTCGGAGTATAGCAAGAAACCGGAAGTTTTTGCAGCTGATTTTGGGAGAGCGATGAGGAAGATGGGAGAGATTCAGATCCTCCTCGGACAGAATGGAATCATAAGGAGGACCTGCAGCGCCATCAACTAGCAACTTGTTTGTTTCATTTTCATATGTTGTTTGTTATTAAAATTAATAATCGATGTCGCAAAAATTGTCTATATTTGTATTGTTGTATTGTATAATATTGCTTATAACAAAACCATCAAATAAAATAAGTGGATTTTGACACAGGAGACATGCGACTTATAGTATCAGTACCAGCTACACCTAAAAAAAAGTTGGCTGTAATGTTTTCCGTTTTTTAATTTCGAAATTAATATGATTGCAGCTATGAGGTATACGTATCCAGTGTTGTCAACTGGACAGGATTGGGCCGTCCCGTCCCGTGCTGGCTGCCCAGGTGAACCCACCACAACTTGGGTCAAGCATTGGTTTTTCAAAAATATATGGCCTGGGTCCAGCCTAAGACAATAAACTTAAATTTATTTTTCTTATTATTTTATTGATTATGTACCCAAATATCTAGCTAAAAGAAAACACCTCAACTATATAAAATTCATACTATTATATTTGAAACAGGTTTTGAACGCATATAAAATCATATATTTGGCCCTAATTAATACGTTTGGATTAAATAATATTTAAATTTAAGTTACAAACTAGAAACTTTAAAATTTTAAAATGCAACTCATACTTTCATATGGAATTAGTTTCTTTATTAAATTTACAAATTACAAAACATAACATGACTAATATAAGATATCAACTGGGCCTTAGGTGGTCTTGGGTTTAGAAAAAAGTCAAGATGGATTCCATTTCAAATAGGCAGCCCGACCGGGTCCAGCCCATATCGGACTTCCGCTGAGCTATGTTATGTCGGCCCGGCCCAACTGACATTTCCAGATCCAGGTCCACGTCATTTAAGTATGGATGTTCCCCAGTGCATAATAAGCACTAATCCTCCTACAATGCATAACAGTTTTCTTACAATTTAGCTATCAGTGCTTCTTTAATGTTTAAACTCTGTACTTTTTTCAATTCCAACTTCTGGGACACTTCGAGTTTAAAAATAAAAGTAGTTTCATAATGAAGTTGAGTTTTTGAGAATTTTCCAACCATGTAATATAACAAAAATGGTAGAGATATGTCGAGTTTATTCCTTTAATTTTTCTTGGTATTTCATTTTTGAGGGATTATTTTTGTTCAGTTCTGATATTTAAAAAAGATGTAATTTCTGAAATTCCAATGAACAATAAGTATGTCTGGTCTTAATTATTTAAGTACGTAATTTAATCGTTTAATTTCTCACATTATGATAACAAAAAAAGGGTTTTTGACCAAATAAACTATCATTTTTGTTTGAGGTGATAAAAATAGAATAGCAAACCGAACCAGCATGGATCTATACTGTTTCAATTTTATGGAACTCGGTCAATTTAATTAGAATTTGAATTAAAATATCAATCAGTAATTTATCACTTAATTGAACATAATCAACCATTTTGAGTTTTAAATGTAAGAGCACTTGACCCAAACAAGCACTCCACTCTCGTAATCAAGTCTCTTGTATCCATTATACAACATCATTTAGTACTTAATTTCTATAATACGTCATTTTGAACTATACATGTGTACCCAAATAGCTACGTCGATGTCGTAATCAACTCTAATTTGGTAGGAGATAACTAAATTTGAAGAAAATTGCAACAAAGCGTAAAGTTCGTGTACAAAAATGGGCAGACATTAACCTTATTTTGAATTGTATAAACTACTTTTTTTAAAGTATATTTTGATTTATATTAACACTAATTTAAACAAATACTGTACTACAACATATAAAAGGAATGGTTGTAATTGTATCTGGCAAAAGAAATTCGGAATATGGTCTCAATCAGAATGTAAATTGCACAACTCAAAAAAATAAAAACTTAAAAGTAAAAGAATAGAAAAAATGTGAGTTGCCATATAAAGCGGAGATACGGATAATGAAGAATATCCCCAAAAAACAAAAGAACAAAAAATTGAGAACAATGGAATGGGGGATGATGAAAGAGAATTTACAAAGAATAGGAAAGATAAAAAGCTAAAGGATGGGTCGACCGACCAATTAACTTTCGACGGGAATAAAATAGACAAATCGTACATATAGTTCTAATGTTTAAGCATATTTTCATATATTCTTTAATGTATAAAATAAAATATCTTCATATCTAGCGTATTTAGATACTATTTTAAAAGTAATCCGGATTATATTTTTTAAGAGGGAATATTTATGTACCATATTAGTCAGAAGCTATAAATTAGATTGAAATTCAACATTAAAAATACACAAAAACTCATATACGTCGTACGGACGGACAAATATAATTTGTTATAAAGAATAATATCATTTATATTAAAGAAAAATATCATTTGCTTAAGTAAAAAATATCAAATATCATTTACATTGAAGAAAAGTATCAAAGTCCATATCTACTTACAAATATACGTCTTATAAATAACGTCAACTTCCAGCATGACACATCGACTTTTCATAACTGAAAATATGGCCCTTTACATTTTAAGACACTATCTGAATGTTAGCTGCCAAAATATTACATTGCAAACGTTAAGATATTTTTAGAAATTTAGCTACACATTGGAATAATATAAGATATTTTTAGAAATTTAGCTAAACATTGAAATAATATAAGATATTTTATGAGAGTACGAAAGCCCAGTTATATTTAAAAGAAATACCTTCAGAATATTCCAATAGTAACTGGGCCACGAACCTACAGGTCCGCTCCCTAGCTTCTAAATTAAAATTCTTTAATTAATAAAAGAAAAAAATGTTTTTTAGAAAAAAATTAATTAAAAAAGTTATTAAATTAATTGTTACTTAATAAACTTATGAAAAGATAAATTGGAGTTGAGCAAATTTATTTTTTGAATAACTTATAAGCTATTAGAGTTTATTTTCATAGCCTATAAATGCTTATAAGTTGTCTATGAACTTATTTTGCCGAACACTTTTCAAAAGCTTATAAACTATTTTTGTTAAAGTCTCATGTTTGTTGTCACACATCAACTTGGTAATAATTATGTCTCTTATATATAAGTTTGGATAACACTCCCTCTTATAAAGCCTTTTATTGTGAGTGTCCCATTTCTAAAATATGGCATCAAAGTAGGTCCAAATCCAAGTCGATGATGAGTTTCGTTTGGCCCATATGTATGAATTTGTTTGGTCCACATGTGGAAGTCCGATGGTCATTACGGCCTACACATGAGAGAGGCATGTTAAAAGTCTCATATTTATACCCTCAAAATTAAACTGGATCTGATTCTTCAAATCTGTTTATACTAAAAAAAACTTTGAAATCAAAAAATCTGAAACAAAAGTAATGAAAAATTATCAATCTTTTAGTTCTATATACTTTGTGTCAATCCCCAAAATAGTAATTCGTCATATTTTATAGATTTAGCATTTTATTTAACGATTCATTATGTTCATATTTAAATAGCGAATATTTGTCAATTATTAGTATAAATACATGTCACCCACCACTACGGTACTAATGTTTATGAATAATTAACTTTTTCAGAGATAACGTATGGAAAATTATTATATGAACAAGAACATGATTAAATATGGATGATTAAGTTTTAAGTTTTGTTAATTAATTCCATTTATAAACTTTTGACAAGGAGTGAAAAGCGGAGATCTGAGTCATCTGACGGTTAGGCCGAGGAGAATGAAAATATATGTGTAATAATAATATATTTTTTATTTTATTCATTTCTTCACTTTTATAGATACCACCTTAATTCTCTCTACACTCTCCAAGACACTCGACACGCATCTATACTCATCTGCCTTCCCTTTTCTGCGTAAGCATCTCTCTTCAAAATTTTCACACACACATTGCCATTGCTAAATCACTTTGGTTGTTCTTCCGTTTGATTCGTTTCTGCTGCTGAATTCTGTCAGATTGCTTGAATTGAAGATGGGAATTTTTAAGGTTGCCCGCGTACAGACTTCTCCAATTGATGGCCAGAAACCTGGGACTTCTGGTCTTAGGAAGAAGGTTTTAATTTCGTTTAGTTTTTGCGTTCGATTGTTTCCTTATGATTCTCTTGCTTTTCCCTATGGCTACTGATTTTTATAGGCTGATGCTCCGATCTGATCTGATCTATCTATCTATCTATCTATCTATCTATCTATCTATCTATCTATCTATCTATCTATGTGTGTGTGTGGTGACATCGTCGGCTGGACAGGTGTTCTGGTATTTAAATGTTCTGTTTATGTGAAAAGTTGTTTGATCAATGGAGATTTAATCGGTGGGGGATATTTTCTAGTATGATTGCGGAAATGAGTTGTAGATGTGATTAGCCTAGTAATAGTGTTCGTAATGTTTGTGCTGTGATTATATAGAAAAATCTGTGTTTGTCCAAATGCCAAGCCAAGCTGGTGTGATAAATCTATATTTTGACTTTCCTAATTTAATATGTTCGTAGAATCAGGACAAGGGAACTGTTCTGTTGAAAGGCCTCGTTTTACATTTTACGAAACAGATCTTAGTGAAGTACCGGGAACAGCTCTGGATGACCAGAATATCTTAATTTTTCTTCGATTATCATTTAATTGAATCGAATTAGTAACTATTAGATTCCGCCCAAAAACAATTAGAAGAGCCAGGAAGGTGGGTGCGTTGGTTTAAAAGATATTTTGGCCCTGTAATTGTGATGATTTGGACTAATTACACACGTATTCAGTTCTCTAGAAGCTGTCCTTAGGACATGCCTGTATTCTTATTGATGTGGCCTGTGGGGATTTTCAACTGCATCAGGAAAATAACATTCATCATACAAGCAGGATTTTTTCTTAACTTCTGCAAGTGAGGCATAAACCTAATGCATAGGATGCTGCTTCCATACAGGAACTTAGATAGCTTGCCTGAAATGTTTTTGCATTGTAATTTCTACTTTGAAAGACTCAGTAGATGTCTTAGCAACAAGATTAACACATGATAAATTGGCATGTTAGAAGGAAAGGACCTCTAGATCATCTATTTCTCTTTGCCAACAGAAACATAGAGAAATCTCTAAGTGTTAGCATTTTAGTTTAGGAAGTCTGATGGATTTGACTGTTTAGTGTTAACCATGTCAATTCTTCCAAATATCTTGAGATCTTCTGGAATCTGAACTGATATGTGAGTACTGATTCTTAATTACTTTTATCACGATTTATTAGATATCACGAAATTTTCATATTTGTATAGATTTTAAGCATCTCCTTTTCTGAGTTTTGATTTTTGTACCCTGCCTTTATTTTTATCAATCAACCTTTCAAATGTGAATTCACATGGCTATAATATTTGATTTTCTATCCAAATACATTTTCATTTTCACATTAAAGGGTTTTCTTCTCAGAATTATGAGTGAAGTATCACATCAATCTTCCGTGAGAAAGAGGAAGTCTTGCTTTCGCACTTGGTATAATATAACAACAATGTTTCCTTGTTACCCATGTTAGTCGTGGTCTTGCCTAGATAAAATATGTTTAGGAATCATAAATGCTAGTCTTGCAGAGTTCACTCTGAAACATCGAAGCACCATATTTTGAAACTTCCTTCTTGTAGAAAGAAATATTAACTTTCCCTTCAAATAGGTTGCAGGGCGCTTTTGTTATGTGGAAAATGTTTTAACTTAGTCTTGCTCTTGCAAATAATTTCTGAAGCTTTTAGAATGGGCCTGCTTTATAACTACATTATATGTTTTTCGTGGTTTAGAACCTTTGTCAAATTCTTTCATGTAGTTGATTTTGAAATAACTTTTTGCATGGTTCAGGTGAAGGTATTCGTGCAACCCCATTACTTGGAAAATTTTGTCCAGTCTACTTTTAATGCCCTTGGTGCTGATAAAGTCAAAGGTATATGTTTATCATTTGCATGCGCTTGGTTTAATTAGTTAGTTTGAAATGTTCTCGATATGGTGTAATTTTAAAATTAAGATGTACAACTTACTCTGTGATATGATGTAAGCAATATTACGATAGACAAAAGGACATAATATATATGAATAAATTGCAAAAGTACCAGATTGTAATTACTTCAAAAACTCACATATGCCTACTTTTTCTGGAAGCGATAGAGAAATCTTAGCTTTGCTTTCATGAACTATAGTGTAACAATACTCTTAAAATTAGTCTTGTCATTGTACATCAATATGCCAAATGATGGAGACTTTTCTAAACAAGGGTAGCCACTAGTCTATTGTAGTTGCTTAATTATGTCTGTATTACCTTCAAAATAAATCAATTGCTAACAATTATGATAGTTTATTAGTTTTTGAGATTGGCACTTGTGAAACCAAGCCATCTAGTGGAAAGTTATGTCACTTGTGATAACTATCTGATTGGGTGTCTTAGTAATTGATATTTGGAGTAGATTTCCGTGCAGCTTTGAACTGATTCTTAATATTTGTGTTTATTGGAATACATTGTTGTGATTTGGAATTCTGATCTCAAAAAAGAATGTTCAATGTGCTTGGAGAACCCACTATCTTAAAGACGTTAAGCGAATATTCACTAGCTTTTATTTTACATGTTTGTCAACTGCAACAGGCACATTAGCTCTAGTTTTCTATTTTGCTGTCAAATGTTTATAGTTCTTCCTGAAAACTCTTCAGGTGCTACACTTGTTGTCTCTGGTGATGGCCGCTACTATTCAAAGGATGCTATCCAGGTGAGATGCCTTCTGGCTTTATGATACAGTCATCATTGATAGGTTCATCAAGGTTTCTACGCCCTGTTTATCATATTCACGCAGAAAACTTTTGACCTCATTGATAGCTCTCAGATTTCTGTCATTAGGGTGAAAAATATGTGTATTCTTTTTACTCTTGTAAATTTAGGATAAAATAGTGTTATCAAATTTCCGCCATGGCGGCGCCATGGCAGATGGCGGTGGCAGTTTTTAAGGATTTTGCCATGACCACCTCATGGCATGGCATCTTTCCCATGGCGCGCTATGGCGACTGCCATGACCATGGCGGCCGTGGCAGGTATGGCGGTTATGGCACAAATGGCACTGCCAATTAAAATAAAATGGGTCAAACCCGAGCCAAACCCAGACCCAAGCCCAGCCCACATTAAAATTAGAGTTTTTATCTTATAAAAGAGTAATTCGCAGCTTTCCCTCTTCTCCTTAGCTTCAAACAAAAACCTATTCTTCGAATTTTTCACTTTTTTTTTTCTTTGGTTGTTTCTTCCAATTTTTTTCTCTTCTTTATAATAAATAAAACTACAGTTTCTCAATATGAAAATCGACCCTTTTATGAATTATGAGAAATGTCAGAAGTTATATGTATAATCTTTCTGTATTTAAATGAAAGTTGCTTCAAAGTTTCACAAGAGCTTCTTCATGTTTAGGACACGGAGATAATTAATTTTGCAGCTACATGTCTTTAGTTAGCATAATATTAAGGTCTTTCAGCCCTTCCTTCAACTTAGACACAGAAGCAATCTCTTGAACAAATCAAACAGAGACAACTAAATGAAGACTAATTAATACAATTAGCTTCTGCACAGTGCTAGTTGCTGCAGTAAATTAATACTTTCAAAGTACAAAAATAAAAATATATTGCAAATTAAATACCATATATATTAGACATATTTATATTTATAGTTTATGATTTAATGTTTGTGTTGAACTTGAAACTTATGTTTTATATATCTATGATTGTATAGTTTATGAGTGTGTAAGTTAATGATTAACTTATGTTTTCTACCGTTTTATCAATTTCTACAGTTTTCAATTATTAATTATAGTATATATATTATATTTTATTTAATCCGCCATAATGCGCCACGCCATCCGCCATAATCTTATGGCAGGTTTTTGGCCATCCGCCATGACCCGCCATCCGCCATCGATAACTATGGGATAAATAACTGAGAACTGAAAGTAAACAAGTTTGTGTCTTCAATTTTGGACCTTCTAGACCTCACTTTTGAGCCTATGCTTTTTATGTATTGGCTGATCTCAAATATGGTTTAAGTACTAAGTAGTTTTATCCATTGGCAGGTCATCATCAAAATGGCTGCTGCAAATGGAGTAAGGCGTATCTGGGTTGGCCAGAACGGGTTGCTATCTACTCCTGCTGTTTCTGCTGTTATACGTGAAAGAGTAGGCGCTGATGTAAGTAATCAATTTCATTACTCTGTATTGATCTTTTACTTCCTTTGTAAAAATCTTAAAAATGAAGATTAAACACTTAACATCTGGAATTTTCTCAGGGCTCCAAGGCAAATGGTGCATTTATACTTACAGCAAGCCACAATCCAGGGGGACCAAATGAGGTGTGCACCAGAATTACTTCGTCTTTTTCCTTTCCCCCCAGCCGTCATTATTGCTGTGCTTGTACTCTGCTCCAGTACATCATTGAGTCAGTTTCAATGACTACTGATTATGCTTGCACGTCTTTGTTTTCTAGAAAGACCTGCAAGAACCTCCCTCCTCTCTGTTTCTCTTTGGTTTCTTAATTTACATCGAGCTCAATGCAAGGAACATGTTATTATTCTTTCCAGGTTTCCTGGCTGTTTCTTTTCAATATCTTCTGTGAAATGAATTAATTACAATTACAATAGAGCGGTCTTTAGTCAAAGACAATATCTTCAGAAGAATAATATGTTTCTTTCTTGTCTTGATAACTTATCTAATGGACATGTTATGCTAAACTGGCTCCTTAAATCAACATTCAATTCCTTATTTGTCTTCTTTTGTCTGCAAGGATTTTGGAATCAAATACAACATGGAAAATGGTGGACCTGCACCAGAAGGAATAACTGATAAGATCTATTCAAACACCACCACAATTAAGGAGTACTTGATTGCAGAAGGCCTACCTGATGTATGATTTGTTTCATGGAAGTGCATATATTAATATGTATGCACCCAAATATGCATATTTGAGGTGGAACCACCTTTTTTCCTAACAACTTTTCAATGAATTGCAGGTGGATATCTCCAAAATTGGATTAAGTAACTTTGCTGGTCCTGATGGGCAGTTTGATGTTGATGTTTTTGATTCAGCAAGTGACTATGTCAAATTGATGAAGCACGTATCTCATAGGATTGGCAGAAAACTCATTTTCTCATTGAGTATAAGTTATATAATTCCCTTGAAAGGCAAGGTTGGAGCTGAATAGGGGTTAATTCATCTTTATTAACTATGTTCATGACAGTTCTGTCCAATCTTTAGTACTGTACATTTTCTCAGTAAGCTGTGCCAAAGTTTTATCTTTTATTGCTTTCCAGGTCTATTTTTGATTTCCAGTCTATCCAGAAGTTATTGTCATCTCCAAAATTCACTTTCTGGTATTCCTATTACTCCCAATTTGATGCCATTTTTTGGAATATTTTTCAAATTGATTTGTTTGGATGAGGCGTATTGGGATTGCATAATCTATGCATTGCATTTGCTAGCTATGATGCACTTCATGGCGTTGCTGGAGCTTATGCTAAACGTATATTTGTGGAAGAGCTAGGTGCAAAGGAAAGCTCTTTGCTTAATTGTGTACCCAAGGTAGATTTCTTTATTCAACAAAATTGTATATATTGTACTGCTTTTTTAACCTGATTTTATCTGTCTGTTCTGCAGGAAGATTTTGGCGGCGGACATCCCGATCCTAATCTGACATATGCAAAAGAACTAGTAGCTCGTATGGGATTGAGTAAGTCAGACAACAACCAGGACCCACCAGAGTTTGGTGCGGCTGCTGATGGAGATGCCGACCGGAATATGGTTCTTGGAAAAAGGTTTGTTTTTAAAACTTTATCCTGATTTTGAACAGCAATTTTTGTACTTATTATTCTTATTCTGAATCGGTTTATTTTGATTTTAGGTTCTTTGTTACTCCATCGGATTCTGTTGCTATTATAGCTGCAAATGCTGTACAGGCGATACCTTACTTTTCCGGTGGTCTAAAAGGAGTTGCAAGGTTCTGATCCTGCTTTCGCTTTTCCTGAACTTTTCTCTTTGATGCTATTAGTTGACTCGTGCATGCCGATGCATCTTTCTTCCCCGTTAATGTCTTTCAAAACACGAGTCATTCATCTCTCAGTTATATTCTTCTTAATTTAATTTTTTCATTCTTTTAGAAGAAGAAATCTAATATGATCCATTATTCTCCTCAGGAGCATGCCCACATCAGCTGCTCTTGATGTTGTAGCTAAGCACTTGAACCTGAAATTCTTTGAGGTACTATGTGATATGAATGTTTATAAAATGGTCACGCATTGGTTTTAGAGGTCTAATAATGTTATATCCGTGAAGGTGCCAACTGGTTGGAAATTCTTCGGGAACCTGATGGATGCTGGAATGTGTTCAGTTTGTGGTGAAGAAAGTTTTGGAACTGGTAGGATCTATGTTACATACAGAACCATTGTAGCAAGCAATGTCCTTGAACATTTTTTAATATTCATCAACAGGCTCAGACCACATACGTGAGAAAGATGGAATATGGGCTGTGTTGGCTTGGCTAGCTATTCTTGCCTATAAGAACAAAGACAATCTAGGGAGATACACTCGTCACTGTTGAAGACATTGTGCGCCAGCACTGGTCCACATATACGTCATTATTACACTCGATACGATTATGAGGTGTGGATGCATGATATGTTTTGCTCCTCTTAAGTGCTTATTGCTCTGAGCAGTGTAGTAGTTTGCATATTTTGTTTATTAATTCTTTTTTCCCCTTGAAATGAAGAATGTCGATGCTGGTGGTGCCAAAGAACTGATGGCTTATTTGGTCAAACTGCAATCGAACCTAACTGAGGTGAACAAGTAAGGCTCTTGCCTCTCCCATTCTCCCCTAAAAAGTAAAGCTTCTATCACACTCAAAAAGCAAAAAGATCAAAGTAGTTGGTTCTGACTGCTACCTGTGGCCTGAGATTGATTTGAGTAATAATCTATTCTTCCACTTTCGTAGTTGTAGTCTGAATTCTTTTAATGATCCCAGCATTATAAAGGGAATTCGATCAGATGTCTCAAAAGTTGTCCATGCTGATGAATTCGAGTACAAGGATCCTGTTGATGGTTCCATTTCAAAACATCAGGGAATCAGATATCTATTTGAAGATGGATCTCGATTGGTAAGTTACTCTGTCAGAAATATCTGTAAACACAGTTTCAGGAAGTTACAATTTAACTTTTTAATTATCACATAATACTATTTAAGACCATGCAGTATCGGATCACGTGAAAGTACTGAGTTATGTAATGCTAATAATTCACCAGGTTTTCCGACTATCTGGAACTGGTTCGGAAGGTGCTACTATCCGTCTCTACATAGAGCAGTACGAGAAGGATCCATCCAAGATTGGGAGAGATTCTCAAGAGGCGCTTGCTCCACTAGTAAGTGCTCGATTTTTACATTCACTGATGCAACTTATTTATTCTATCCCACCCTTGTCTTCGGTGATGCAAGCCAAGACGCACACACTCAATCGTTCGTATTCTTCCTACAGGTTGAGGTTGCTCTTAAGCTGTCTAAGATGCAAGAATACACTGGCCGATCTGCTCCCACTGTTATTACATAGATGCTGCAGACACGGTGTTGAGGAGTGAGTTTGTATCTCGACATCGATCGTTGACATAAATTTTGTTGAGAAAAATAAGCAATGCAATAACTCTACCAGTTCGGCATTGTATACACAGGCATGAAACCGTGTAGTGAACATGATCTATGTACCTTGGTATGAGGGTTATGAATTTGATTATCATTTCACCCGCATAATTTGGTATCTGCTTTGTATAGATTCTGTTGGATGTCAAGGTTTTATTCTGAATGGTAACATATAATTCAAATGGTTACTACTAATAACTAAAAAAATCACCATTCCCATTAGAATAAGCCTAACTTCTGAATTATGGTTGGGTTCATTAAAAAAAATTTAGGGTTAATTACTTCTAAAATCATGAACTTTGATGCAATTATGGTTTGTCATGTGAATTTTAAAATCTGAATGATAATACCTAAACTTTTGATTTTTATGATTTTTTTCATGAAAGTTAGTTACTTCAAATCGAATTCAACGTGGTGAAATAAAAAATGACATAGTCATAAAATGACGTTTTATGGGTCACTTCAAATTAAAAAATAGTAATAATTTTTTTTATCCTAATCACTTCCACTTCACCTTCGTTCCTCCTTTCCTCTTTCTCTATCTCAAATTATATTCTCTTTTCTTTCCAACCCACCCATGTCCCTTTTCCCATCTCTGGACCAACAACACCTCTTTCTCTCTCTCAATCTCTTCTTTCCCACCCACCCTCTTCCCCAGTTCTGGACCACTATCACTACAATGATCACCACATCTCTCTCTCTCTCTCTCTCTCTCTCTCTGCCCCCAACAACTAGTAGACGGGCTAACTGAGGACTGTGGTTGCAGCGTAGTTGGATCTATAGAAGTGATAAAATGGGTGTTGAGAGAGCAAGTGACGAAAATGCGCCGAAGCTATTCATCATACCCGCCGATTCTAAAGTGTTATTTCAGGAATTGCATCGTCAATAGGGTAGCGAGATCGGAGCACAGAAAGCTGGCGAAGGAAGACGAATTTGCGACGGCTGAAACCATGGGTGGGGAGATTAAGAGGAAATTGAATAATAGAGACAAGATTTTGAAAGGGATGTAGAATTGGATGTTGGATATATCAAATGTTTTTGGATGAGTGTGTTAGGAATTTATGCTTCGCCAAAATCCGATTTGTTGAATGCGAATTTTGGGTGGGGAGATGAGAGGAAATTCGAGGTGTTTTCGATTGATGGAGAGAGTGGTGAGCACGGTGGCCATTAAAGCCATTTTGCATATTCTAAAAATCGCATAGAGAAAGAGGGGAGGAAAGAAGGTGAGGTGGATACCACATCATTTTTTATTTTGTCTCGTTGGATTCAATTTGGGGTATTTAAGTTTAATGAAAAAAAATAAAAAAAATCAAAGTTTATGTATTGTCATTCAAATTTTAAAGTTCATGTGACGAATCAAATTGTATCAAAGTTCTCCAAAAAATTAATAGATGATTTTTTAAAGAAATTTCAGGCATAAGGCACATCCTTTATGCACAGAATGAGGTATGGCTCAAACCATCTCTCTCCATCTCCTATGATAAAGAACATGAAAAAATCAATTTTATGTTTCGATATTTGAATTTTCTTATAATTGTATCTCAATGTATGCAAAATTACAAATTAATATTCATATTATTATTATTTTAATAATTCTACTTTTACATATACATGTTTCGGCTGTCTTCGATGACCAAATTCAAGCTCTCTTTGAGAGCATTTCAATGGCATATTCGGATTGTCAATAACACATCAGAGTAATTTGATTGAGAACTAAAATTTTAGGGTTCTTCAGTAAAATTAAAACCAAATTTTGATTGAAGTCCATGGTTGACTAAAACTAAAATTTGATAGAAATCCATGGTCTGGACTGTCGAATTCAATTTCATCGTCAAGCATAGGGGTGAGCAAAATCAAACTGAAACTAAAAATAGAATCAAACCAAATCAAAATTAACGGGTTGGTTCGGTTTTTACATTAAAACAATGCATTTTGGTTTCAAATTTTAAAACGAAAGTTTTTTCGATTTTGTTTTGTCTTGAGAAAAATATTTTTGTTTTCAACCGAACCGTCGAAATATAATACCTATTTATACTTTATATATATATATATATATATATATATATATATATATATATATATATATATATAGGGTTGAGTTATAATACAAACCCCTTAAAATAAGAAATAAGAATTCATCTTGATCATCCATTTACCATTAATCAATGGTTAAAGATTAAGTTATCACATTCCCTATAATTAAGGGACGGTTATTTTCGTAATATTCGTAATTACCATTATACCCTAATTTGATTTAATCACAACCACACATCTTCAAAAATCAATGGTTCAAATTTGTTCCATTTCTTATTTTTGAATGTGTTTTATTTGAACTCAATCCTATATATATATATATATATATATATATATATATATATATATATATATATATATATATAGGGGAGGGTTAACGTGAGAACCATTTTTATTGTGAGAACGTGAGAACCAAAAACTGATGAATTCACAGTGAAAGTTGATGAATCCACTGGGAAAATTACTGAATCCAAAAAAATAGAATTTTCGCTCTCATGGAATTGAACCGGGTGAAAAAATCAATTTTTGAATTCATTAACTTTCTCAATGATTCATCAACTTTCATAATGAATTCATTTGGTTCTTAGTTTTTAGGATAAGAATGGTTCTTATTTGAACCAAACTCTATATATATATATATATGGTTGGGTTATAATACAAACCCTCTTAAAATAAGAAATAAGAATTCATCTTGATCATCCATTTGCCATTAATCAATGGCTAAAGATTAAGTTATCACATTCCCTATAATTAAGGGACGGTTATTTTCGTAATATTCTGTAATTACCATTATACCCTAATTTGATTTAATCACAACCACACATCTTCAAAAATCAATGGTTCAAATTTGTTCTCATTTCTTATTTTTGAATGTGTTTTTATTTGAACCCAATCCTATATATATATATATATAACAATACGTGTATATATATAACAATACGTGCAACTTCCCATAATCTAACCTATCACAGGCTTGACATAAACGGCACACGGGTCATGACTGGAATCCACAAGTCTCCAGCGAGGAAATTTCGGACGAAGAATCTTCTAGCCTCAGCCATATCTCCTATATCATGAAACCCCGACCACTTCACCCTTTCCCTAATACTCCCACCCTCACTACGACTCATATATATACTCACCATAAAACAAAGTAGCCAGTTCAAAATCTCCACTCCACGGTAGCCACCTGGCTAGATCAATCAGCCCATCAATCACACACTCGAACAAAACAATCCTCAAATATTCTTTCCAAGCCTCCCCAAATAACTCTTATACAAATTTTATATGAGTTGGAGGTCCGGCGCTGCCGTGATATCGAGTTTTGGATGACGATACCTGTGTTTTCGATAAGGTCTTTCCTTCCTTGGGTCGTGACTGTGTTTTTCTGGTTAATCATCAATTTCCTTACGTAGATGTTGCAGTTTTGAGGAGCGTCACTGCGTCACCGAAGATGAAGTCCACGGGGCCCTAGACGTCGCAGTCACGGTAGAATTATCATTGGGAGTGGATGTAAATAGTGTCTTGGTAGCCCTTGAAGCTGCACTGGAAGAAGACCGAGAATTCGGAGCCCGACCGGAGTGCCACAGCTTGGTGCTTGTGGGGCCCAACGATGTTCTCGAACGTCATGCCCCGTGTAATGAAGCCTACGCCGGAAACAATTGCATGTACATACGCTCTTAATTAAACTTTAATTGTGAATAAGAAATTATAATGGAGAATTGTTGAACCTAATTATGATGGATGGATTGTATATATCTCGATGCACACAAGTTTTGGCTTTATTAATACAATTGTTATTATTAGTGGTGCCCACGGTTCAAGCACCGTCGCTTCCAGGCCACGAATGACCGCTTACGGTTACTTCAAAGCTTGAATCGTACGGTTAATATTTGGAACCGTAAGTCAGTGTAGGAATTTAATAGCAAATTCAAGATTTCCAATGATATTTCTTGGATTATCATAATTCACCATATATAGATAATCATAGCATACTCCTATTAATTTAATGCAACACATAGGTAACATACAAACTTGCAAATTGATGGTGATAGGATACGGCCCAATTCTGCCCCAAAGAATGCGCCCAATACAAGTAAGTTCGACATCGCTCGTAGAGCAAGTTCGGCACAAGAAGACTCCTAAATCGGTGTGAGCGAAGATTGCCATATATAAAGAATCCAATTTGAAGAGAGAGAGAGAAGATCCGATCTAGAGGAGATCTCGGATTGAGGATCTAGGTCAATATATTTGTGTATAAATAGAGGCTAGATTGGACGAGAAAGATCATCTATACTTTTGTAATCGCTCTCACATTATCAATACGAATACTCTCTCTCCACGTGGACGTAGATCTTATTCATAGATCGAACCACGTAAATCTTTGGTGTTCTTGTGCATTTAATTCTCTTTACGAAAATAAGATCGATCTTTGGCGCCGTCGTGGAGCGAAAATTTTGTGTTTTCGATCAACTTTCATCTCTGGGGAATCAATCACGACCATGCGGACCGGAAGTCATACATCCAGTCGCCACCGCAACAACAACAACGGTGGCGGGGCGCCGAGCTCGACTCGGAAAGAGCCCGGTCGAGAAGGGACCCCAGGGGCATATCCAACATTTTGACGAGCACGACCAACCCACATTGCGAGGCGAAGAATACCAAAGTGAAGGCGACCGCAATAGCAACCAGGAGAACCTCGGCTCCGCAGTAAACTCGACAGCGCCGTCAAAGGGTTTTCGAGAAAAATAAGGAGAGCTTCCTCCAATACCTCGATGACACAAGGTCGGCCACATCGCGAAGACAAACGTCGAAGCCTCGTCTAAACACGAGGCTCCCCGACGAGGTGGAACCCCCAACCTCCAAGTCATGGGCGCTCATGCCTCCGCACGAGTCGGGGCCCAAACCGACCGCGGAAGGGACGAACAGCGCGGGAAAGGACGTCGCGACCGCCGCGAGGCCGGCCCTCATTATCAAAACGAGTCCGGTCGACGAACCCCGCCGTCTCTCGAAGGCGGGTTCGATGGGTGCGGAAAATAATCACCCGTTCTCGAGCGAAATACTCGACACCCCACTCCGGACAAGTACAAGTGCGGGCATTGCCCGTCTGACGGATGAGGATCCACAAAACTTTCTCTCACGGTTCCAAGACAATATGATCAACCAGCGCCTCAACACTATCCACATGTGTAGGCGTTCTCGAGCTCTTGATCGACAAGCGCCACGGTGGTTGACGATCTACCTCCGGGAGTATCGGTCTACAGCGACGATGGAAGCGCTTCCATCGAAGGTTCTTCGAGCGAGTCAACGGCGTCGCACACCTCCTCACCGTGAGGCAAAGCGAAATGAGTCCATTAGCGACTTTATAACCGGGTTGACAAGGAGTGCACGAAGGTCGAAGACGTGAGCGACCTACTCATCATCTCGCCTTCCAAACGGCATCTTGCGGGGCCCTATACAAAGAAATCGTCAATCGAACCCCGTCTGCGGCGGAGCTATGGCGCATAGTTGCCGACCGGTTCGCCCAGGCGGACGAGGCCGACAGGAAGAAGCGCGAGGCGAGAAGGAGAACCTACGAAAGGAAGAAGAGGCGAGGACGAAGCCAAGGCCGACGCGCCTTGGAGAATACATCGCCCATAGAGTCTAGGCTCGGACCGCGTGACACCCGGGCGACCTCAATACACCCCATTAGCGAAACCGAGGGCGAGATCTATGCACTCCCCGAACATGTTCGAAGCCTCGACCAATGGCGGGAGGGCAAAGCGTCGATCGAGGATAAATATTGCTCGTTCCATGAGGATTACAGACGAAACCGAGGATTGCATGGACTAATGGGAGAAATTGAGATGTTGGTTGGGATGGAACCTTAGGAAATGCAAAGGCGGGCCGCCGAGCCCGAGGTTGATATAAGCTCCCAGCAGAGGCAAAGAAGAAGAAGAAGCAAGAAAGGAAATTGCGCCCCACAAAGAAAGCAAAGCGACATCGACGAAGAAGACGACGAACCGCAATATGGTCATCTCCACTATTACAGGGCTCCATGAGTCACGAAGTCCTCCTCGAAAGCCGAGCCCGAGGTCCACATACCGCGAACCGGCCGACAAGAGGCTCGAAGGACGGCGATCACCTTCTCCGAAGGCGACCTGTACTGCGGTGGTGCCCACCGAGGATCGTTGGTAATCCAGGCGTGGTCGCAAACAAGTTGGTGAAGCGTATACATCGGCGATGATGGCGTCGGTAAGCATCATTTTCAAGGAATGCTTTGATAAGTTAGGAGTAGAGGAGGCGCACCTTGCACAGCGCACTGCGCTCGAAGCTTCGTTCGGGAAGAGACACGCCGGAAGGGATAATCGAGCTACCGTCACGGTAGGGAAAGCTCGACGACCTCCACCAAGGTGGTACATAACCGTGGTGAAGGCTACTCGCCGTATAACATCATCTTGGGCGAGATTGGCTGAGCGTTGTAAGCGGTATGCTCAACATACCACTGACGATGAAGATCCCCACAAGGGGATAGCCGTGATCAGGAGATCGAGCGGGCGAGGAATGCTTACAGTCGCCTACGAGGTGCGGGGCTCAACCCAAAGACCCAGGCATAGCAATTAAAGAAACCCGAGGAGTTGGAAGTAAGAGACATCGCCACCCACGCGGCCGGTGGAGGAGGTCACTGCATAAAGGCGAGCCACTCAAGGTCGTCAAGATTGGTTTACCGAGGCACTGAATTAAGCGAGCAGGTTATCCAACTCACGAGGGAATTCGAGGCGTGTTTGCTTGGTCGCCGCCGACATGACCGGGTCTCCGAGTATCATCACCCACAGCTTAACATCGACCGAGCACAAAACCGATTCGCGAAGCAGCAATTTTGCAGCCAAACGGAACCAAGTCATCCATGATGAGGTAAATCGATTGTCAGCTCGCATATTGTTCAAGTCGAATATCCGACCGGATAGCCAAACCGGTGATGGTGAAGAAAGGAGGAGGGATGGCGAATGTGCATTGACTACACTGACCTCAACAAACATTGCCCAAAGGATTGCTATCCCCTTCCCAACATCGATAAGAAGGTCGACGCATTGGTCGGCACGAAGTCTTGATTTCTTGGACTTGTATAAAGGGTATCACCAAGTCTCGATAGATGGCGAAGACGCGGCCAAGACAGCCTTCATTACAGACTTCGGAGTCTTCGCATATAGGAAGATGCCATTCGGACTTAAGAATGCGGGAGCTACCTATCAAAGAATGGTAGACAAAATATTTCAGCCCTACTTAGGTCGGAATGTGGAGGTGTATGTCGACGACATCGTAGTCAGCAGGAGGAAGCCGCATGTGTCGCCGACCTCCGGATCGTCCTCGCTTACTTGAAAAGTCGATCTCAAACCGAACCCCAGTGCACGTTTGCGATGCAGTTCGGAAAATTCTTAGGGTCTTTGGGTTTCACAAGAAGGGTTAAAAGCCAACCCATCCAAGGTTCAAACCATTCTAGAAATGAAGATGCGAAGACCATTCACGGCGTACACAACCGACTCTGATAGCCGCACTAAGCGCTTTCTTTCAAAGGTCATGATGACGACTACCCTTCTTCAAGGTACTCAAAAGGCTCGAATTCTCACGGAATGATACACATAAGTCCGCCTTTGAAGATCTCAAAACTACCTCGCCAAACTTCCTACTCTATCCGTCCCGAAAGAAGAGAGGTTCTTTCCTATACCTCGCCGCCTCGGACGAAACCATATGTGCGATTTTGGTACGAGAGGAAGGGCCAGACTCGATATATTTCATCGTGAGCACTAAAAGGCCGGCGAGGTATCAACCTTTGGAAAAGCTCGCCCTAGCATTAGTGAATCTTTGAGGAGACTACGTCCATACTTCCATGCACATCCCATACAAGTCCTCACGGACCATCCACTTGGCAAATATTGACGGGAGGAGGAGTCGGAAGAATTGCGAAGTGGGCAATCGAGGCTGGCGAACACGATATATCTTTCTACCCCTGTCAAGCCATCAAAGGTCAAGCCTTAGCGGACTTTCTTGCGAGGCTCACTTGCCGAGAAACCGAAGCCCCGAGTCCGTGTCGACAAAGCGAAGCGAACCGGTGGAGAAAACACGAGGATTCTTTGGCAAGTCTCGTTGACGGGGCTTTGGGAAAAGCGGTAATGGAGCTGGTATCTTACTCTCGGACCGGATGGCAAGAGATCACGTCGCTTCGATTCTCATTCAAAATACGAACAATGAAGTAGAGTATGAGGCCTTGATCGCGGGACTTCGCCTAGCTCAAAGTCTCGGATCTGGCGAGAAGTTCACGGCGACTCTCAAGTCGTAGTAAGCCACATGTTGGGGAAATGCGAGGCAAAAGGCAACAGGATGAAGAAATACCTTCAAAAGCCAAAAGTCTCGCAACAAACTTTCTCACACTTCCAGATAGTTCGCATCGAGGAGCAAAATAACCAAGTGACATCTTAAGCAAATTGGCCTCGTCGTCAACAAGCCCGATGAGGAAGTTCAAAATCGAAGCATAGATGATCTTGATGAAGGAGCGAAGTCAGCGTGGTCTCGCACGAAGAGCCCAATTGGATGACTCCCATTCAAAAATACGGAGAAAAGCGAACGCCCATGATAAGCTCGAGGCCGGGAGGATCTTGAACAAATCTTTGCGATATGTCTTGGGCGGGGAGTTCTCTGAAAATCATACCTCCAACCTCTCCTAAGGTGCTTGGGTCCGAACCAGGCGATTACGTACTACGGGAAGTGCACGAAGGATCATGTGGAAGTCGTCTGAAGCTTCCTCGAAATAGCGAGGATAGTTCATCCTCGTCGAAGGTATCCATCCTCGAAATAAATGAAGGTATTCCGTCGCCGTCACGAAGCTTCCTCGAAATAAGCGAGGGTAGTTAGTCCAAATGCGAAGGTATCCGTCCTCGAAATAGATGAAGGTATTCCGTCCTCAATGCGAAGGTATGGGTTCTGTTTGCCAGTTTTATCGGAGGGTGGTCCCACAGCAGCGTTTGAAGTTCGTCAGTATTAGCGAAGGTAGTTAGATCCTCGTCGAAGGTATCCATCTTGAAATAAGCGAAGGTATTCATTCCTCGTCTGAAGGTATGGTTCATCCTCAGAAGAGGTATAGTAATTTTAGAAGAGTCATATGTATAAGTATGAATGAAAACATGCGAGACAATAATAGATGAGAAGAAAAAGGTTTTATTGATAAAGATCTCGTAACAACAAGGCGAAGACTCGGACTCGGCTACGGGACTTAAAGGCAGCGTGAGCGAGACTCAACTTTGACACTTATGCAAAATATCTCTTCAATGAATGATGTGCCATGTGTTGGGTATTTGCTCACCGGACAAATGGGCGAGCTTATAGGCCCCTTTTCGAGGACTTCGACCGTGAGTCCTTCCCGTGTGGCTTCCGGTTGCGAGCTTTGCGGCTTCTTGAATTCATTATTTGAACGAGGTCGCCCACTCGGGCCGTCGGGACTTGACACGCTGGTTGTAATACCGAGCTACTTGTTGCTTGTACCGAGCTTCCTGATGTGGCGAGGTCTCTTTCTTCGGCGGATCTAGATGAGTTCGTAGATTTTCCCATTTGCTTGACGGAGAAGTGGATGGTGCGGGGCTCGGTATTCCGATTCTGCGGGGATCGCTTGCGGTTCCATACACCGCATCGTAGGCGTTTCTCGTTCGTCGTCCAGGGTGTTGTTCGGTATGACCATAAGACTTGCGGTAAATTCTCCACCCAAAGACCCTTAGCTCGGTCAAGGCGGGTTTGAGACCCTTCATGATCGTCTGTTGGTGACCTCGGTCGACCATTTGCTTGAGGATGGACCACCGAGGTGAACTTTTGTTGGATCCGAAGCTCTTGACACGATCTTTGAATATCTTATCGATGAATTGCGTCCCATTATCCGAAAGAAGGATATGAGGATGCCGAATCGACACACTATGTTCTTCCGGGCGAAGTTGAGGCGTTTTGCTTGTGATCTTTGCCAAGGGCTCGCCTTCCACCCACTTCATGAAGTAGTCAATCGCGACAATCGAAATTGGAGAGATTACAAAGTGTCAAAGAAAGTCATGCGATGGGATACTATTGGCCAACAATGTTCACAGACTCAATTAACCTTGTGAAAAGGTGTCCAAAGTGTCAAATTCACGGAACGTGCCAAGGCTACCGCAGACCGACCTCGCCTCCGCACAAAGCCCCTGGCCATTTATGCAATGGGGATCGACATCGAGGCCTTTACGCAAAGCACCGTGGCAACTCAATTTCGATTGTCGCGATTGACTACTTCACGAAGTGGGTGGGCGAGCCCTCGCAAAGATCACAAGCAAAACGCCTCAACTTCGTGCGGAAGAACATAGTGTCGATTCGGCATCCTCATATCCTTCTTTCGGATAATGGGACGCAGTTCACTGATAAGATATTCAAAGACTGGTGTCAAGAGCTTCGGATCCAACAAAAGTTCACCTCGGTGGCCCATCCTCAAGCAAATGGTCAGACCGAGGTCACCAACAGGACGATCGTGAAGGGTCTCAAAACTCGTCTTGACCGAGCTAAGGGTCTTTGGGTGGAGAATTTACCACAAGTCTTATGGTCATACCGAACAACACCTCGGACGACGAACGGAGAAACGCCCTACAGTCTGGTGTATGGAACCGAAGCAGTGATCCCTGTAGAAATCGGAATACCGAGCCCCCGCACCATCCACTTCTCCGCCGAAGCAAATGGGGAAAATCTACGAACTCATCTAGATCTGCTCAAGAAGAGAGACCTCGCCACATCAGGAAGCTCGGTACAAGCAACAAGTAACTCGGTATTACAACCACGTGTCAAGTCCCGACAGCCCGAGTGGGCGACCATGCTCAAATAATGAAGTCGATAAAGCCACAAACTGGCAACCGGAAGCCACATGGGAAGGACCCACTGGTCGAAGAAGTCTCGAAATGGGGCCTATAAGTCGCCCATTTGTCCGTGAGCAAATACCCAACACATGGCACATCATTCATTCAAGAGATATTTTGCATAAGTGTCAAAAGTCGAGTCTCGTTCACGCTGCCTTTAAGTCCTGTGTAGCCAAGTCTCGAGTCTTGTCTTGTTGTTACGAGGTCTTTTATCAATAAAACCTTTTTTTCTCTATCTATTCTTGTCTTCGCATCTTTTCATTTATCACTTATGCATATGACTCTTCTAAAATTACTATACCCTCTTCGGAGGATGAACCATACCTTCGTGACGAGGACGGAATACCTTCGCTTATTTTGAAGACGGATACTTCGTGACGAGGACGAACTACCTCGCTTAATACGAAGACGAACTTCAAACGCGTAAGGGACCACCCTCCCGATAAAACTTGGCAAAACAGAACCCATACCTTCGCATTTAGGACGAATACCTTCATTTATTTCGAGGACGGATACCTTCCGTGCGAGGACGAACTACCCTCGCTTATTTCGAGGAAGCTTCGTCGGACGGAATACCTTCGCTTATTTCGAGGACGGATACCTTGCATTTGGACGAACTATCCTCGTTTATTTCGAGGAAGCTTCATTTGACGACGAATACCTTCGTTTATTTCGAGGACGGATACCTTCGTACGAAGACAACTACCTTCATTTATTTCAAGAATAAATTATCTTTGTTTCATACAAGGATGGCCTACCCTCTTTTGATTACGATCACGAAAGGTGCGGCATTCTTTAAAGAACAGCATGAAATGAAGGAAAACATTCTTATTTCAAGTATACAATTTATACACTACGAAGACGAAGAGGGCCCAGGGGGACGAGAAAAGCTGAGCCAATCACTTGAAAAATCAGAGTTTAGCAGCTCGTCTATGCTAACCCTACCTCTACCCCGTCCTCGCTCTACACTACGACCTCGGCTGCCCGACGATGTACGACCTCGGCTGCTCGAGGGCAGGCGGCTCCATCCGCTCAAAGAACCGCGCCTCTTGCATAAAGGACTCTCGATCCGTGCTAACTTCCCACGAGGTCGGAGACAGTCCTCCTCATGTATGGGTGCCCCCCGGCAGGCCGAGGCCTCGGTCGTCGAGCCAAGCACGCGCTCACATAGGATGGCGAGCTATGACGGTCTTAGACAGCCGCCTATCTTCTTCAGTTGTCATCTTTGTTCATTGAATGCCAGAGTCCCAACCATATCTCCTTATATTCTCGAACAACGACTTTGAGCTCGAGATCTTAACTTCACCTCGGAGATAGTCATCCCGCCATCTCGACGGATAAGCGCCTCATACTCAAGATGTTCCTCAACAACCGATTTGGCCTTATCCTGCGATCTCCGCCTCCTCAGATTCTAAGAGTCGAGCTCAAGCTCGTCCAACTTCTCTTGCGACACCACGAGCTTGAGTTGACCTCCTCCATCACATGGCCAAGCTCGGCTTTCAAATGATAAACCGCCTCAGCGGTTTCAAGAGCACGTGTCGAGGCCTCGATCCGATTCACCGGGAAGCATCGGGCATTCGGAGAAGATCAACAAAAGGCAAGTTTATTATGAACAACTGGTTTTATTAAGCCTCGAAGGCGAATCAGAAACGACGTCTTTGTAGCGACGTATTTACATTCAAAAAAAAAAAGATACAAGGGATCAACTGACCCCGCCAACGGCTCCATCCCGCACCTTCTCGGCGTCCCGCACCTCCTCGGCATCCTGCACCCCCTCGGCATCCTCCCGAGCCTCAATAGCCGCAGCTCCGGCCATCCTTCGGTCTTCAGGGACCTCGGCTTTAGCCAATTCAACAATCAAAGCCTCAAGATGGGTGTCCCGGTCCACCGAGCACTCGCGGATCAAATCGGTCGCAAGACCGGAGGCGGCTGTGGTCTCAAGATGGGCATGTCCTCCGTGGCGCGGCGAGGACCTTCGCGTAGTGCCGCACCAAGGCATCGACCTCCGTCACCTCATACCCATATTTGGACTTATCCAAATGTGGGTAATTCTCGACGATCGTGTCAGGGGGTGGTCACTACCACGCGCTTGTTGAGCACGTCGGCCAAATCTTCGGCCAACCCGGAGAACCTCCGGGACAAAAACAGCCGCAAAGGCGCGGAGAAATTCGCCATGGTTACCGCCCGACTTCCCGGCGGGTCGTTTCAACCTCCACCTCGGCAGGCTTTGCCTTCAACAAGCAATCTCGGCCGCCTCCGCCCTTTCTTGCCGTGACCCCACCCTCACTTCCTTCACCACCGAGGCCTCGGTCTCTCTTCGCCGCCTCCCGAGCCATCGCCTCGGCCCGGCCTCCCTTCTTTTGCCTCCCGAGCCGTCGCCTCGGCCTCGGCCACCTCCGCACAAGGAGGTCTTCTCATCCTCCGGATCCTTGGAGTATCGAGCCACCTCGTCGAACCCAGGCGGCGGCATCATCCAAATATTCCGCCGCCCGGTGAGCTCGGCCTTCACGAGCTCGTGCACCGCACATAAGTCACCCAGTCAACAAACTACATCAAAAGAAAAAAATTAGTGACGCAAATTTTTCGTTACCACGGAACGACCGACGCTGGCCACGGCTACCGACGACCTTGCAATCATCATCACCGCGGAAGTGTCAAGCGTTTCCTTCTTTTAAGGGTGGAGGAGGCGACCTCAACCTAGCCTCAGCCCTCGGAAGAGACCGCAACCACATCCTTCGACGTAGCCTCGGGCCTCTCGGAAGAGACCTCGGCGTATCCTTTAACGCCAACATCGAGGGCCCGATGTCCAAACCGACCCCTTTCCTTCTCGCTTTGACGAAGTTCACCGAAAAGAGCATAAATACCATTAGAGAAAAAAGAAAATTCAACAAGGAGCTTAAGACAAGCAAGAGGCCTCACCCTTCACCGGCTCTATCGCGGTGGCGGGATCATAAGGGCTCACCCGCGAGAAGCTCGGCCTCGGTGAACACCTCGTCCACAAGACCGATTTTATCCAAAGGTCCTCCTCCGGGCCGAAGCTTTCATCGAACCTCGTCGGCAAGCTTATCCGATCGCCGGCCGAACTCCAAAGCTTCGTAAACGATAAAGAAGAACTTCTTACGCGATTCGAGATCTTCGATTTTGTCTTCGCTTTGAAGTTCGACGGGTGAAAGATAGTACCACCCCGAGCTGCTACCCTTCGTTGGAAAACACCTGAGGACAAGCCCCAGGGTGAAAGGAAAATCATGCCGATAGGCATAAACACCAAGGCAAGTCAAATGCCGAAAGGAATTGGGTGTTATTTGGGCAAGAGATATGCCGAACATCTCTTGGAGTTCGACATACACATAGGTGTAAGGGAAGCGAAGACCGCTCTTAAGGCTGTCTTCGTATACGGTGATAAACCCCTCCGGGGGAGCACTAGCCCTATCCCCCGGACGAGGAGCAACAAACTCAAAATCGGAAGGAATATGATATTGGGAGGCAAGCTCCCTTATATCCGAGGTTTCTAAAATCGAAGAGAACAAAGAAACCTTACCAAAATCACTAAAAGGGAGGAACCTAATACTACGTACAAAAGGAGGAACACGGTCGCGAGTAAAAACATGTAAAACCGCCGGCAAATTTGGCGGTGACACAGAGACAATATGAGGTTCATCATCAAAAGACTCTCTAGGAGACAAAGAAGAAGCCATGAAACTTACTGGTTTAAAGGTCGAGGAAGATGGCACTGAAACTTGCAAGGACGATAATGGCGACAGACGAGCTTTTTCAGATGACAAAGGGTTTTTACAGATTTGAATTTGGAAATGTGCAAAAGTGATAGGCGAAAAGGCGTATCATGGAAGTTATTTCCCCAATATGCGCTTTATCGGGAATCCAACCGCTACCGCATTAAATGCACATTGAATACAAATCCCGTATCCCGTGTATGACATCGGCAGAAAATCCCGTGTTCGGCCTCGGCGACGGGCGATTCAAGATAAGAACGCCGTGTATCCGACCTCGACCATGAATTGATAAACGACTTCGCATAACGCCTCGCCGGTGAAGTTACCCAATGACTTGGCATAACGCCTCGCCGGTGAAGCTATCCTAAAAGACTTGATACGCCTCGTCGCTGTGAAGCAAGTGATGTAACTTCGGCAAAACACCCCGGCAAGAGATACAAACAGCGTCACGAACTTGTCATAACACCTCGGAGAGGTAAGCCAAACGATGTACAACCTTGGCATGAAGCCTCAGTAAGATGATGTCAGCAACGCGCGGCCTCGGCATAACGCCTCGGTAAGGTGAAGCCAGCGACGCGCGACCTCGGCATTACGACAAAGTGAACCCAAAGGCGCGCGACCTCGGCACAACACCTCAAAAAAGCGAGCCACTCAACAGGCGACCTCGGCACAACACCTCAGCGAGCCACCAACAGCGACCTCGAACATTGCCTCGGAAGGCCACCAGACGACGAAGTCGGCACCGAAAGGGCCCCGCTCATCACACACGACATCGGCAAACCACAACCCCCAAACCCGTTACGACCTCGCTTCTGCGTCTTTTTGGGGGGGGGATGTGATAGGATACGGCCCAACTACCGGGCCCAAGCAACAGGCCCGATACAAGTAAGCCTGACATCAAGCTCGGCCCAGGCAAGTTCGGCCCAAGAAGACTCCTAAATCAGTGTGAACGCAGAAGATTCGACCATATATAAAAGAATCCTAATTTGAAGAGAGAGGAGACGAAGATCCGATCCTAGAGGAGATCTCGGATTGAGGATCTAGGTCAATATATTTGTGTATAAATAGAGGCTAGATTGGACGAGAAAGATCATCTACACTTTTTGTAATCGCTCCTCACATTATCAATACACGAGTAATCTCTCTCTCCCTGTGGACGTAGATCTTATTCATAGATCGAACCACATAAATCTTTGGTGTTCTTGTGCATTTAATTCCCTTACGAAAATAAGATCGATCAGATGGCATATGCAATCGATTTCTGACTCCAAATCTGACGTTATGGACTGTATCTCGTTGTCTGAACTTCTGATATTAGAGAAATATTCTCTGTAAAAGGGTAGAAAATTGAACCCTATGAATTGCGATTGCAATTTTGTCCCCACTCACTCTTTCTCTGGTTTTATATGCAGTGTTAATTGTCTTCTTATCAAATAATAATTAATATATATTTAGATCTTTTTATCTTATTTGATATGTTTACCATATATCTAAAGATATTGTATTGATCTTATAATATCTTCGAAACGGAATTATATTATAATAAATACATTGAGGAGATCCAATTACTGTGGGTTTCAAATTCTATCTCTATACAAGTTTAGTGGGTCAGTCCAGTGATCAAATATAAGGAATAAAGATGAATCTCAAATGAATTAATTTCTTATGCTTAACCCAGAACATAATTAATTCATACATATTAATTCATTTCACTACAAAATTAATATTGACTTGCCTCTTTACTTATGTTTGAGTCGGACTTGTTTTAGACTTAAATAATCATCGTATTTAAGATATCAAACATCCATTAATTAATTATAGTTTCGGAAAGCTTAAATTAATTCATTACTAATTAATCAATAATTAGTTCCTTAATGCTCAACTTAATTATCATATCTGATAAAATCAACATGCAAGGTTTAATATAATAAACATTTTGAGCTTCTTAAAGGGATGTCATCGGCCTAAACTAAGATACGGTTACCTAATATAGATTTTCAGATATAATATACGAACTGCTCACGCCCAATATGCGGAGTATATATATTGAGTTATTATAAAACTCTAACCATAACACTTAAAGTGAGAGTCAGACACGTATATATAGTTGAAATCCTATCAGAATTTAGATTACATTAGATCATCGAGATCTAAATTCTTCACTACTGTTAGATAGAAGAACTCATCTCATTGTGATATTTATCAATACATGAAGACATACTAGTATAGACAAGTTATCAAGACATACTACTTTCTGTTTACACTATAGTCTAAAAACTAGAAACTCGTCCTTAAGTTGTTTCGGCTGTGATATTAGTTTATATCTTATAAGGTTAATCCAATCATATGATTTTCCGTGATCTACAATCTACTTTATGAAGATATAATGAGACATACATATGTAATAAGTTAATAATTCAGATAGAAGAATAATAGTGAACTATGAACATTGTATACAAGTATAAACGTTGTTGCTTTTAGTATACAAACCCAACAGTTAGGAGGTCCACCGAGGGTTCGATTTCTATTTCTATTTATTATTATTTTATATAAAACTTTTACTAAAGATAATAAAGTGTGAAATAAAAAAATAAAAACACAATGCAAGAAAATTATTATTCAAATAAGTTTCCGTGTACATTTCCCCAATTCTACTAAATGCATGTTATCAATGTGTTTTTAAAGTATCTAGTAGACTCCTATGTGTGTCTATTTGTATGTTATTGCAATAATTAATTGCAATAGATATCACAATTTGGAGGATTTTCACGATTATCAATCGAACCAAGTGTTATAGGTAATTTGTTGAAATGTAGAAGGGATGAATTAGATATGTTCTAAAATATGGTATGTAAACTAGAAGCAAAAATAATAAAAAAATAGTAATTGGGCCAGTTTAGGCAACACTAGTTATTATTGATTTTTAATGATGCGAGGAAAAAGGAGGCATTTTGGAGTGTGCAACAATAGGTGTTGTTGATCAAGAGAAAATATGGCATTCATAGAAGCGATTAGTTAAATCATGAAATGTTGGAGCTATCTCATTAGGTAGTATACGCACAGTTCTGACCTGACTTGTTTGACCTGCACAGATCGATCCTTCTGTTGTCAAATTATAATCCAAACTGGACGAAACATCCAAGTGAACTTACTTTCATTCGATTTTTAAAAAATTAGGATGGTACGTGCAATGTAAAAAAAATATTAGATTTAAATAATAAATATGTATGTAAAAGTTAGATTAATTTTGTTTCAATTTTAAAGAATTTTAGATATAAAATAATTATTAATATTTATTTATATATATATGTATAGAGTTAGGTTCAAATGAGAACAATTTAATTTTTATCCTAAAAACTAAGAACCAAATAAATTGGATATGAAAGTTGATGAATCCGTTGAGAAAGTTACTAAATTCAAAAATTCAAAATTTTTAACCCGGATTCGAATCCTATGAGGGGTGAAAATTCTATTTTTTTGGATTCAGTAACTTTTCAGCGGATTTATTAACTTTCACTGTAAATTCATCATTTTTCGGTTCTCACGATAAAAATTGTTCTCACGTTAACCCTCATATATATATATATATATATATATATATATATCATCAAAAATTAAAACAAACAAGAATATTAAAGGAATAATAAAAATTTATGATAATATACACTTTTTGCAATATAAATATAGTGATGTATCGTACTATAAGAACATTCAATGGTTCAACAATGCAAGGTATATGGAAAAAATCAGGTGTTGGCATCAGGGACATTCAATGGTTCAACAATGCAAGGTATTTTTAATCAGGTGTTGGCATCAGGGACAATATATACTGTATGAAACCGGTCAGACAATTTTCTGCCGAAAACTGTCTAATCATTATTATTATTTGCAAAAGTATAATATGTACATTTAAGAAATAATTTTACAACTTGTTATGGAACAACACATTTAGTTTTTCTTTTCTTTTTGTAATGTAATAAGAGCTAAATTGAAGATTAAAAATATTATTTAATTAAATATGCATAATTATGATACAGTTAAGGTCGTAATTTTATGTTCTCATAGATAGTTCTTGATCCCTTTTCATTTTCCTTACAATTAGGGGTGTGCACGAATAAAACCGAACCAAAAAAATCGATCGAACCGATCGGTTTCGATTGGTTTGGTTCGGTTTTTGAATAAGTCGGTTTTCGGTTCGGTTTAAATTTTCAATTAAAATCGGTTTTTTGTTCGGTTTTTGATTTTATATTTTAGGTTCGGTCGGTAACCGAACCAAACCGAAAATATTATTTTTATATATTTATATATTTTATATAATAATTAATTGATATTTTAATTAAATAATTAGGATTAAAATATATTTATTTAAAATATATATGTATAATATATGTTTCGGTCGGTTTTTCGGTCCGACCGAAATCGATCGGTTTTTTCGGTTCGATTTTTGATCGGTCCGAAACTATAAGTCGGTTCGGTTTGGTTCAAAAAAATATATTCGATTCGGTTTTTGATTTTAAAAATTTCGATCGATCGGTCGAACTGGCCGACCGATGCACACCCCTACTTACAATAGTAATATTATTATAGTAGGTATGAAATATATGTTTTATGGATGGACCAAATAATAAATCTTAGGTGTCACGTCTTCGATATATAACAGCATTAATTCATGGATAGTTCCTTTTAATTAGAGCGGCAAGCATGGTCCCGATGGTTTAGCAAGTGCCCACCAAGTTTAATAACTCGTGAATTCAAAGGTTTAAAAGTTACGAGGTAAGGATGTTTTTTCATTAAATCCGAGTATATAAACTACAGTTTTTTATTGTAGTTTTGTTGGTGAACTATCAATACGAATTTTGACGAATAAAACTAGATCAATAGATTTTTACAAGCTGTGGTTGTCGTTGTCTCTGATTTTGATACCTTCTTCACCCACTTGGCTACAAACCTAAGACTACTTATTTTTCATTTAATTAATTAAAGAATTGAGACATGCGTATAAATATAGCTGTCTATACCTACGTGGCTCACATTCCGCTGCCACGTGGTAATATTTCACCCTAAATTTGTACACCGCAAATAGGATATCTTCTGGAAATATATATTTTATATGTTTATAAACAGAAATCGAAAAGATACTCTTGATTTTGCTTTTAATTTGGATTGGTTTTTGCATTACGCACCATGATGTTTGCCAAACGTGTCACAATTTTATAGGCTCTTGGGTGATAAATCCATTTCCCCCCTTCAAATAATTAAATTTAGAGTTTTAGTTTCTAACAATTTTATCCATATATGCATGCTTAGTTCTCACAAATTGGTAGACAAGTCGAATGTTCGTACAAATTGAGCTAACATGTTCACTTGCATATATCAGAGTCTACACATAATGTGTACAAAATTAAGAACCATGATGAAATTTTGCACTTATTGTTCTGGACTTAAATTAACAAAGAAGTATCAAAATTGCGTGTTTGTGCAATTTCGTTACTGATATTTTATGAACCCTTATGGTCTCTTTTATTATACTTATAGGTTAAATCAAACTTATAAATTTTCAAAAAATTCAAATGATCTATAAACAAAAGAGATAATAAAAATTATCAAAGATATGTATAATTAACTTATTTGTCACCTTTTTTATTCTCTATATTTAAACTCTCATCTACAATAAAATACAAGCTATACAATATCATAAGAACGATTTCTTTGAGCATTTCAGATACAAAATCATTAATAATCATATCAACATCAATAGTTTCTGGCATATTTTGGGCCCAAATGAAAATATAAATCTACAAGCAAAATAATATATATATATATATATATATATATATATATATGTGTGTGTGTGTGTGTGTGTGTATTCAAATAAAAACCTTATTTAAAGTTGAAATGTGAGAATCATTTTCACCAAAACCTTATTTAAAGTGAGAATGTGAAATTATTTTCGGTATTCGATCGAAGATTTATAATGACGCATTCTTTCTTTGGATGAACGCACTACATGAGTTTGAATCCCATGATGAGTGAACATTCAATATTTTTCGTGCTGTAACTTTCATAGTTTCATGGAGGATAAATTATTTTCATGTTTATATATATATATATATATATATATATATATATATATATATATATATATATATAATTTTGACCCCTAAATGATGGTCTTGAGCAGTCGTCCATAATGACCTACACTCAGAAACGGCTCTGCGGGTGTTTTGCAATAAAGAACGTAAAAATTAAAAGTAGAAAATGAAATTGTGGGACTAAAATTGCAAACCAACGGAATCCTGACGGAAGGACCAAAAATACGAGTTCATGGACAGATTTTTAATGGTATGGACCGAATTTATAAACAAAAATATCTCGTGGATCGGAATCAACCAAACACGATTTCACTGAATTATATGGATATTGCTGAACAATAAAAATATATTGCACTTAATTTGGACAGCACAACTAAGTGCATTTTTTTTTAATGATCATTTTCTTCAATATAATCAATACTTTTTATATAAAAAAAAATGGATGTTCATATGATATATACTTCTACAAGTTTTTCTGTGTTATTCAAAACATTTAAAGGAATAAGTTCAACACAAAATCTTCTATACATCCGTCAGCATCGTGCAGACGGATAAAATTTTAAAATCCTCTCATGATCTCACTACCTTCTTTCTCCTCCTTCACTCATCCTCTCTCTCCCTCCCTCTCTAGCTTAGGGGTAAAGATTCGGATTCGGTTCGGATTTTTAATCCGAATCGATTCGAAAATTCGATTTTTATTAAAAATTCGTCCCGAACCGAAATATCCGAAATTATGAAAAACTGAAAATCCAAAACCAATTTTGTTAATTTATATATATATATATATATATATATATATATATATATATATATATATTAAATTTAAATATATTTAAATAAAATATTCTTTTATATATAAATTATATATAATTTGGATTTTGGATTTTTCGATTTAAAAATCCGATCCGATTCGAAGATCTAAAATTTTGAAAATTTTCAATCCGATTCGATCCGAAAATCCAAAAATCCGAATCGAATTTTAAATTTCGGTTTGATTCCGATCAGATATTCAATTTTTGGATTTTTTGCTCACCCCTACTCTAGCTGGGCCTGGGCAAGAATCATACCTTCATCAGACATTGTATAGGAGATTTTGTGTTGAACTTATTCCCTTAAATATTTTGAATAACACATAAGTAGAAGTACGTATCATTTGAACATCCAATTTTTTTGATTACTATATAAAAGTATTGTTTACATTGAAGAAAATAATCATTTATATCAAACTTGAGTTGTCAAACTCAAGTTTGTTCTTTTTATTGTGGTAAAATTTTATATATCAAATATTTTATGATTGATAAACTTATTCGGTGTATTTGGTTTGAATAAAGTTCGATTGATAATAATCCAATTCAATTGTATATTTGGTTCGGATGATTCTATCTGTTATAGATAATTTGGTTTGTGCTCCAATTATTCATTTAGATGATAATTTATCAATTTGAATTGATTATTATTTATTTTGTAATCCACTATGCAAAATTCTAAAAGTACCCTCACCTAAATTTGGGATGTTTGCTTTATGGGGCTGCAAATTTAAGGAAAATAGCCATTTGATCAAAAAGACATATTATGTTACATTTTAGTCATAATTCTTCAATTTTTTTCTATATCACAAGAGATCAATCTAAATATAAAACTAGATAAATCAAATAGTACAATCCTACTGTTCTATTAGTATTATCTATCATATCTATTAAACCAACTACTCATTTGAATTTAAATAAGTTTCAATGAACTTTTCTAAATTTAGATCACAATTTAAAATTCATCATCCTTTTGAAAAAATAAATTATTTTATTCTAAAAGATATAATATATTTATTAAAAATTATTATTTTACTATAACAATAAATTTTTATGAAAACTTAATGTACCTTACTAATTAAAGTATGAAGATATACATGACAAATAAATAATTTCATATTTTTGAGATCATTTATGAGCTAACAAACTAAACATGTCAAAGTTCAAAATTAATTCCTTTACTCGATAAGGTAGATTCTTCTATGATGTTTGTATGTGTGGATTAGAGCTGACGAAAGGGGTGAGTCGGGTTGGCCCGACCCGGCCCATCGGGCTTATTGTTTTTGTCGGGTCGGGCCAGCTATCGAGCTGAAAATATGGTAGCCCAGCCCAGTCTCATCTCGGCCACCGGGCCAAACCCGTCCAAAATTTAATTTAATAAAATATTATTTTTAATTTAAAAAACATGATAACAATAAATAAATTAAATCTACTAACATCAATTTCAAAGTAAATAAGATAAATTACGTCTAATAGCATCAATTCCAAAGTAAATAAAATAAATTAAGTCTACTAACAAGTCTAACATCAATTTCAACGTAAATAACATAAACTTAAAGTTTCAAATATCATCAAACATCAAATGTAAAATATTAAAACTTTAAATGTGTGGCAGGCTTTTAGGCTGTTAACCCAGGGCTTTTAGCCCCAAAGCCAGTCGACTGATGGGCTAGGTGGGTGCTTTTAGGCCGATTTTTTTGGTCACTATTTTCACGAGCCCAACCCGATCCCAATTTGGATTCCGAGCCACCTAATCGGGTCGGGCCAATTTTGACTCTAGTGTGGATATTGATATTTATTTTAGTATAAATTATATTTTTATTCGATATAAATAATATTTTTTAAGTCTTGATAAAAATAAATGATCATTTTCTTCAATGTAAACAATACTTTTTATATAATAATAATAATAATAATAATAATAATAATAATAATAATAATAATAATAATAATAAAATTGGATGTTTGTATGATACACACTTCTGCATATAAGTTTTTCAGTGTTATTCAAAATATTTAAGGGAACAAGTTCAACAAAACCTCCTATACATCCGTCTGTACTGTGCAGACAGATAGAAGTATCATTTGTTGTTAAAAAAATATTATTTATATTAAAGAAAAGTATCATTTTTTTTATTAAAAAAATATTGTTTATATTAAAGAAAAATATCAAATTAATATATATAGAGGGATATATGTGAGACTATCTCTAAGTTCAAACGAACTTTTATGAATTGTTATTCAAAATATTTAAGGGAACAAGTAACAACTAACAACCCACCTCAACTTTTTTTTTTTCGTCGATTTTCTTTTCTCCTACCTATCCTCGCTCAAGTAGTAGGTTTTCGGCTTTCGGTCACCTAAATAAATTAATTTATTGAAATTCAAGAATGATTGGCCACTAATACGATTATTATAATTCTCTCTCTCCACATACACATTGTGATTTGCGACACACACAGTCCCACGTGTATATTTATCTTAAAAGTGCTAATGCAGACCCGTGAGCTCTTCCTTTTGGCCAATCATATATTCACAACAAATCTTTTTTCTCTCTCCTTTCCTCGACAATCTGTCCTTCCCAATTTCACGTGCACCCCTAACTAATTTCTGCCCCGTCTCTTCTTCTTCTTATTTTATTTCCCCCATAATTCACAAAATTCCCAACAAAAAAAAGATATAAAAAAAAAAAAAAGACTCTAGCCCCTTAAAAACTACCAATTAAAAGACTTTACTTGCTCTGGTTTTTTAAGTATTTTATTAATATTTTATTTTTATTTTTAACAAGCGTTTTGATTTATAATTTGAGATAAAATTATGATATATTTTATATTTATTTACTTTATACTTTTAATTTTTTTAATTCATTTATATAAATATATTTATCAAAGATAAATATGTTTATTTTCTGATATATATAATTTGGCAATCAGAAACACTTTGATGAAAAAAATGAGGAAATATATATTAGTTTGCTGTCGGAATTTATAATTATAACTCATCATGGTTGGTTGAAACCATGCCCACTTTTGAAGTACTTAGGTTACTGAATCCATTGCAGTTAAGAGGGGGTTTGGTTAAGCCTATAAGCTTTTTAAAATAGCTCATAAGCTGTTTGTTAGCTTATAAGTTCATACAAAATATTTGATAAATTAAACTTCTAAATAGTTTATAAGTTATAAAAATAAACTCTAACATCGTTTGATAAAATAAACTCTTAAACAGTTTATAAGCTGTGAAAATAAACTCCAACAGCTTATAAGCTCCCCTAAAAATAAGTAGTTCAACCCCTATTTATTTTTTCATAAGTTTATAAGTAACATTGTATGGTTATTATTTTCTACATATACACTATCGAATTCACCTCTCGTCATTTTTCTATAAAACTATGATTTTCTCTCTAACTCACGATTCTTTCTCAGTTTATAATCTCAATTATCCAAACACTTTGACAACTTAAGCTTTTCAAACATTATGTTTTATAAGCTCTTGAAACATCTTATAAACTCTTGGGAACATAAGTTCTTTAAAATAAACTTAGTCAAACACCTCTAAATCGACACTTATTAGGAGAGCTCAAGTACCCTTTTAACTTTTTATTTTTTTAATCTTATCATTCTTATATTTTCTGAATAAAAACTTGATTGTAGCATTTTGTAGCTGAATTTTTTTTATTTTAGCTCCTTTTATGCTATATTTTTAGTTCCACCCCTGATTATTGGGCAAATGATTCTGTCAGATTAGAACATAGTAGTAAGATCGCCAATTATTAATTGAACCACCAAATTTGGGACCTTTGTCTATTGTCATCTACAACTTGACAGCAACAATTCTTTGTTTTAAGTTGTCACGGTTCTAATCTAACATGCGCCCACAATATTATAATAATTTAGGATTAACTATGATCGGTTGCTCGTTTAACTGAATTAATCGTACGTGAAACTTCAGATTATTCAATTAAGCTTACATTATACGTATGAAGGTTATAACATTCATACATATGTGGTACTGCCTTCAGCAATAACTTCTTCGACACTTCATCAATGCTATATCTCTATTCTAATTTAGATAAGACTCATTCCGAGACCTATTTTTTTTATATAAAAAAGTAATATGATTCAGTACTATGCATAAGTTCTTTGATTAAATTAATATCATTGCAATAGATACATACAGGACGTGCACCGTACATGTGATTTAATTTTCAATTTTTAAAAATAAACGTGTCGTGCAGAGATATTTTCTATAAGAACAATCATTTTCTTAAAAGAAAAAAGAAGTAAAAACGAACGCGCGTTTATTCTAATACCAATCTTCCGAGGCTCAATTTAGACAAAATTATACTTGTCATTATTGGCAGCTTAGTTACAGAGACATAATAACAACCTTACATTCTCCTTTTTTTTTCTTTTTTCTTTTTTTAAGATGTAGCCATTGTTGGGTCTATTATTGGTATTTATACTAAAAGTAAACAATGTTCTCAATTTACTATTATTCTCCTATTTGAATTATATATATATATAGGGGAGAGATCATATGAGAATAGATAATTATGTGAGAAATGAGAATGAATTTCAACCTTTTAATTAATGAGATCTATGGTCTAGATTAGATATTGTAAATGATATAAACTTTCATATCGTGTGCAATGAATTAAAATGCATTCGAATTTAATAAGGCTAAGTTTGTAATTTTAGATGATTTAAAAAAAGCAGTTTCTACAATTATGGGATTAGGTAGTTAATGAGCTTGATATATATATATATTTTTTTTTGCAAAAATGAAAGTCTTGTTTATCGTTACTTTTATCTTTTGCAACACATATCACAAATCATCTAGTAAGATAATGGAGGATTTAGGTATGAGATTGATTTTTGTTTCTTTTGATTTATGGTTCTCGCATAAAGAGACCTTTATTATGTATCATATGTTATATAAGTTTGTAGCTTCGTGTGTACTATAGTGTTGCACATTATATATGTGTTTATGTTATTATGTTACAACATTGTATATATATTTAATATGATACATATATATCAATATATGCTACACAAAAAACAATATATGCTTCAAATATACACTAATATGACATGTACCCAATCATATGTTTAGTCAGACATCATAATGTTTAATCAGCATGTAAACAATCATATGATATTCTTATTTAAAGATATGATATGGCTACCTTAGAATATGATTTAAATAGTTATAATGCTGTGTATATGTGTTCTTAATGTGCTACATTTATGTATCTACACTACTACAAATATCACTTTTCTCTACACCTTATGACTAAGCTTTTTCGTAAAAGCGTAGTCTATATGTATGAACTACGCTTTTTATCAAAAGCGTAGACTATGTCTTAATTTTTGAAGTATAGACTACGCTAACAAAAGCGTAGTCTATGTCGTAGTCTATAGTGGGTATAGACTACGACAAAAAGCGTAGTGTATGTGCGTGTTTTAATAAAAACGTAGTCTATGTCATAAATAAAAAAAAAAAAAAAAACCATACCATACGGTAGTATGGCACTCGGTGGCGTTCATGGAAATTGCTTTGGTTCTCCGTATCCGATTGTTTGGCCGCATATCAAGTTTTCGTTTTCTTTTTGAGGAGGATTTTGATGATCCTTTTCCTTTCGCTTCTCTTTTAGTTATGGAAATTGCTTTGGTTCCTCTGCAAGAGTTGACGCCACTCAAAGACCACTTCGGTATTTTTCCTTGTCCTTCAATTTCTTCTTCTTTATTTGATAATTAGATAGTGGGTTTTGAGACCGGAGGTTTTAATTCGACAGTCCGATTTCTTTTCAATTTTAATTGCTAGAGAACTGTTTGGATCTTGTTTGAAATGGATTGGCAAAACAAATTCCCAAATAAAATGCAAAATTGATGGTTTTAGGTTAATGTTCTTCGTGAAATTTGGCTCTGATTCGTGCTAGCTAAAAGAATAAGGGCTTTTGTTCCTTTTTCCCATTTAGTGGTAATTACTATTAGTAGGAGCATTAACTATTAATAATTACTATTAGTAGAAGGAGCATTAACTGCACGAGAAATCCCTTGATTTTCGACATACGGAGGTTCTTCGTCTCCGGTGACTGGGGTAGCTCTCCCTGTATCTGTAATGCACCGGTGGCGCCCGTGAAGGTCTCCGGTTATATCGCTATCTCGTGACTCGCTCTTCAAAGGTTGAATCAATTGGGGGTTTTGGGGTTGTTCGTCCGTGCCTCAAGAAACCCTAGATCTGCGCCGCCTCTCAACCTAGATCTACGGCGATTCGGCCTTGGTGGTTTGTTTGCGCCTCCAGTTGGAACCCCAGATCCTCGGCGACTCATCCTTGGCTTCCGTTGACCTTCGTCCATTTTGTGTGGACTCACGGTGGTTGGGACGACGTTTGCACTGCCATCTGGGAGTGGGTCAAAGGAGCAGCTCTACGGCTTTCCGACGAATAGCGTCCTGGACCTGAAATACTCTGGGTATATCCCCCCTTTATTTCCATTGGTTTTCCCCTAACATTGTTCCTGTGTCTCTTCTTGGTGTTTTACAGAAATAAATTTATTTTCGGTTGGACCTGAGTCCGGTGAGTGGTCGTCGGCGTCGGACCGTGAAAAAATCGCGATGTTGTCCGCCATCCGCCTGGGTGATCGTTCTTGGGTGAACTCCTCGTGCAGTGGTGTTTCACCCCGCGGAAGACTTAACCTTCCCCAATGGCGTCTAGCAATGAACCGACAAAGCAAAAATTCGATGTGTTGGATTTTGTCAAGCCTCCGAAAGGGACTACACGTTTGGAAGATGTTCAGTCGAGTGCTTGACAAGTGATATGGATGAGAATCCGCTGGGTAATGTTGATCCTAACCTTTCATCTTTTGTGGTGAAACCTTGCTTTTGATGGTTATAAGGATAATAGGATGATAATACCTACTTGTCTAATGTCAAGTGAACTCGCTCCACGAACAAATATTACTATTAACTCTCTCAATGACTGTTGGTTGAGGTTCGGTGAGGAATTTTCCAAGAAAAACATTTAAACAAACCGATTTAAAGTCTGAATGTTGAGGTTGATTTTCTTGAATATCTTAAGTCTAGAGGAGTCGACTATGTTCCTATCTCATGGGTGGGGCTTTAGCTTATTGGGTTTTTTGTTGATACTATGCCCGCAAAAATTTAATTGAGGGTATGATTAATCGATGGCCCCCCCACAAGGGTAGCCTATCACAAAATGGCTTTATCAGATTCAACTTTCCTCGATGAGGAGAGGAAAATGGTTTTGGATGTTGGACCTTTGCTATTTCTCGAATCGACTAATTTTGAGCGACTTACTGCGAATTTTCGTTTTGACAAACCACAGTAGTGATTTGATGTGTGGTCGACCCTCCCAAACTTACCTCTTGAGTTATGGTGCCTTGACTTTAAGTAAAATAGGTCATCATAGGAATTCCATTAAATGTGGATTTCGAGCGATATGCAAAACCATATAGATGGCCCGAATCTTGGTGAAAATTGATGTTTCGGTTGATCCCCTCAAGTTATAACGCTAAAGCTCCCTAATGGTGACATGTTTGAGCAGATAATTGTCTATGATTTTGTTCCTAAATTATGTTCTAAATGCTCCAAGTTTGGTCATCTTGTCACACTGTAATTTTTCTCCTAGATTTAATTCACTAACCTCCGGGTATGGGAGAAGAGGTTTTATTGTTGATGATGCAGGTTGGCAATCTAAGCCTACTAGGGGAAATTATTCTGGACAAAATCAGCAGAACTATCACCATGAGGGACGGCAATCTAGAGGGCGTACACGGGAGACTACACACCGAAATAAACAATACCCGGCTGGATCCAATAAGGATTGGGTTGAAAGGGCAAAATATAGGCCCGAAGCACAACCTATTGCAACTGGAAGGTTTCAAAGACAGACTAATCTAAGAGGGAACCCTCACGGTCTAAATCTAGACCTCCTGCCAAAACTAATCCTGGGAGGGATGGAAGGGATGCTCGTTCCAAATCCAGACCGCCTATGACCCGGGCTGCCTCGAAGAAGCCTAATTCAAGGCCCCATACTAAGCCGCCTAAATCTGAAATTGAGAAACCTCCCCCCCTTTAAATACACATTTAAGATTCTCCTCGCCGAGTTACTCACCACCTCCTATTTCTGATGCAGGACCAGTAAATTTGGATGAGAGTTGTACTCTAAATAAAGAGCATCTTACCATCCCTTCTAACCAGTCCCGTGATCTGTTGGATGGAGGCCGCAGGGATGACAACCAGCAACTAAGCCCAATGGAGAATAATTTCAATGCTGAATAGAATCCCCCTCCTTTGGAACAGGATGTTCCACCTATTATTGCCCTCCCGGACTCACCTTACCCCTCTTACGATACTAATGCTAGTCTGCTTTATGCAGGTCAACATCTGAGACCTCCGAGTGTGAGGCAAAGACAACACGAAGCTCCATCTACATCTGATGCAGATAAGTTGAAAGGGAAAATTGATGTTACACAAAAATCGAAAGGTAAAAACAAGAAAGGTAAGGCACACTCGAAAGGTGTGGCATCTAAACCTCGTAAATGATCATTGCCGCATGGAATGTTAGAGGCCTTCATAAAGCCTCCAAGCAATCAGCTATTGCTGATTTTATTTTTAAACAAAAACCTGATGTTTTGTGTTTATTTGAAACAAAGCTTAATACCGTGAAGCTTAAAAATTTTCTGAAGTAAGCATATTGTTGGATTGAATCATGACCATAATTTTGATGTTGTGTTGGGTAGTAGAATATTATTGATGTGGAACCCCCAAAGAGTTGACATTGAAATTATTAAAAAAGAAAAACAAATCATACACACATATGCCAAGTGGAAAATTACCAATACATGTTTTAATCTGTCTTTTGTATATGGGATGTGGCAAGTCCATGATAGGAGAGAGCTTTGGGACTCCCTTATTGCTAATATACCCCATAATTCTCCTGCCCTTGTGGCAGGTGACTTTAACTGTGTGCTTGATCCAACAGAAAGAGTTGGGGGGCGTATTCTTCTTGAACAAGAGTACCGTGACTTTGTTGATACGTGTGCTCTTCTTGGACTTGAGGATGCCCCCTCCACTGGTTGTCATTTTACGTGGAGTAATAATGACAAGTCGTCTAAAATTGATAGAGTACTTATCAATAATGCTTGGCTTGAGTCTAATATTTTCCGTCGATCAGAATTCCCCCCCAAAAGGGTTTGTGTCTGACCATTCTTCTTCTGTAACAACTTTGCCCCTCTTGGTTTTAAGAAACCTTTTAGGTTTGTTAATACTTGGCTGCTCCTCCCAAACTTTAAAAGCTTCCTGGAAGCTAACTGGCCATCTTATAAATCTGAATTTGCTCAAGCCAGTCTGTGGGCTAAGCTAAAAACTCTCAAAAAGGCATTAAGAATGTTTAACTCTAAAGAACTAAGTGACATTTCTTATAAAGTTGAACATGCAAAAACTGAACTGAATGAAATACAGATTAGAGTTGACCAGGACCCTCTAAATGACAACCTCCGTTTGGAGGAACGGAATATTAGGATTTTGGCGCAGAAATTCAGCCTCTTTGAGAGAGACTTTTTCATTCAAAAAGCTAGGGCCAAACACTTGATTTTTTCTGATAGAAATAACAAATTTTTCCACAGATTGGCTAAAAAGAACTCAGCTAAAAATACTATCTCTTTTATCATTTTAAAAAATTCAATGTTCAGTGTTGCTTCTTTCTGGTTCTATTATAAAAACTGACTTATAAGATAAACGATATTGTTCTAGGTTTATTCATTTTTCTTACCTTATTATTACTTTAGTCAAAATTCATTATTGGTTTTCTTTTTTGATATACATATTTGTTGTATTACATGAAAAAGGAGGGGCTTAGGACCTTAGGTGTACTTGAATTTGGAGATCTGAATTTAGGCATTTCTATGTTTTTCTAATTAAGTAATTATTAATAAAAAAAAATGTAGTGGAGTGCAATATTTTGTCTCCCATGTTTAGTTGTTCTGTTGGGAAGCTTCTTTATGCTGATTTTATAGTTTTGCTAATCAGTTTTTGCAATTGACTTGATAATTCTAGAGCAGAACACGTTTAGTTTGTGTTTGATGGCTAAAGGTCCAACTGCTTGCAGTTTGTGTTTCTATGATATGTAACCTAAGGGAATTCTGGATTAAGACAAAGATTGAGTTAATGATGCCTTTCATTTGGAAGAAGAGTCGAATAGCATATACACGTAGGGATCTTTGGAATAGTTCGTCATGAGCGTAAGGACATTTTTTTCCGAAGGAAGCTCGTGTTAGTACCTAGAAATGATATATCTTAGTCCATCGATTCTCGGTTAGTCAGTGATTGAATGTGGACTAAAACAAGATCTACGCACGTAACTTGTTGAATACATGAATGAATACATGCATAATCGATTCGATCTTCTATGGATATGCGTGTGCACTTAGCGAGTAAAGCGGTTACTTATAATATGATGTTCATTTCGCTTTCCAATATATTCATTTCGCTGCAATATATTCGAGTCCAAGAAAGCTCGCTCTTCAACCGCCGATCCTCAGGCTCTTCGCATGATTGTAAATTGAATAGTGAACGATGTTTTGTTATGTGATGTGCATAGTATTTTGTATAGTGATTTTGTAGTCGTAATGAAAACATATTGTATATTTTGTATAGTGATTTTGTAGGCGTAATGAAAGCAGATTGTATATTTTGAATAGTGATTTTGAACGTAGTCGCAAGTATATTTTAATCTCATTTGCTTGTGCGTTATTAATTATACAGTTTAAATAAAGAAATTAATTACGGTTGAAATTGAAAACCGTAGTTGTTATTAAATTGACTATGGTTGTAATAGAAAAGCGTAGTAAATTTGGCATTAAAACCGTAGTAAATAAACTCAAAACCGTAGTTAATACATATAGACTACGTAAAGCGTAGTATATGTGCAAAATTTTGTGTAGTTCTGTCGGTATAGACTACGCGAAAAGCGTAGTCTATGTGCGGCGTAGTCTATAGTGGGTATAGACTACGATAAAAAGCGAGTGTATGTGCGAAATTTTGTGTGATCTGTCAAGATAGACTACGGCGTAAAAAGCGTAGTGTATGTGCGAAAAGCGTAGTCTATGGTGGGTATAGACTACGACAAAAAGCGAGTGTATGTGCGAAATTTTATGTAGTCCATTCAAGATAGACTACGGCAGAAAAGCGTAGTCTATAGTGGGTATAGACTACGCATAAAAAGCGAGTGTATGCGCACCTATTTTCTCTACACTACTTTCTCTACACTCTGAAGCACATAGACTACACATATAACGCGTAGTCTATACCGATTTTGTAGTAGTGCTATATGCTATACAAATAACAATAATAAGTGGAATAACAGAACAATGGGTAAAACACAAATGAAATTTAAGTGTATAAATATGTAATATTATACTTATTTATGCAATTAGTATTAATGAACTTAGCTTATTTAATCGAATTTTATTCGGACATCATTCTTAGAACATATATACTATTAAACATATGATACATGTACAAAATCATATGCCATTCTTATATGGAGATATGATATGACTAACATAGTATATGATATAAATAGTTATAAGGTTTGTGTCTATATGTTTATAATATGATACATTTACATAAGCGTATGCTACACCAACAACAATATATGACATAGAATTTCGTTCTTCGTTTACCATTATAATCCAGTAGCCAAATCGAATTTTTGCAAATGTATAGTGATGATAATTTCGAGTTATTTGGTATGAAATGGGGTGGGATTTATGAAGTGAGCGCCGTAATTAAGTGTGCAAATTAAAACTTTCACTTGCACCAGTGGTGGACGACTATAATACATAGGGTTTGCGACAATGAACAAAAAGATTAAAATTAAATGTTGAGTTAATTCTTCGTGTATCAATCCTCTTTGCGGGAAGTTGGAAAGATCTTCAAATCTTGCATTTAATTGTGTGGATGATTATCTCATTTTTACCCTCACGCTTTTAACAGTAATATTACACATATTCAGTTTTGTTTTAATTCAATTTTCAAGCACAAATCACATCCATTGATTATATTAAAATGAATGGTTGAGATTTATTCATATTTCTCACACTTAATACCTTTCTCACCATAACCACCCCATATATATATATATATATGTATATATATCCTATTATATCATTATAAAGTAGATCATATGGTATGTAGTAGATCATAGAAGATAACCTTATGATATATAAACTAATATCACAATCGAAATAATTTGAGAATGAGTTATTGGTTTAGGCTACAATGTAACAAAAAATATTCTGTCTTGATTACTTGTTTATACAATATCTTAATTGAATTCTATGTAATGATCAATAAATTCAGTTGAATTCTGTATCTATATGTATCAAAATTCTAGTACCTACTTATTCTATTATTCTATAGATATAGATGTAATGACCTCTAATCCTAAGGACGGATTAACGAGGACTGGAACTTGGAACAGTAATTACAGAACATTAAAGATAATTTATCAAAGGATTATGAAACAAACATCATGTGAACTAGGAAGTTTCAACCCTTTATTTACAAGGCACACATAATTTACATATAGAAAGGCTACAAGTTCTTAACCAAAAGGTTCACTGATTTGGATGGATTTAACTGTCAACATCAATACATAAACATAACATTCAATCGCAGCGGAGAAGCATGTGAATGCACATATGACGATATGCATTCAAGGTTTCTAACATAATCATCAAAAGAGCGACTACTCAACACGCCCATTCACCATCGCTCAACTCGCGTTTAAAAACAACATGCGGTGAGTACAAGAATGCACTCGGTGAACTCATGCCAAACATTTTATCAATTTAAATTACATCGCTTCATCATAGTAAGATCTGAGGGTTTTATTTGAAAAGACCTTGCACTTACGAAACATTTTATCATTTCATAAATAGTTGTCTGGCCAGACATATTTTCCTTGTATGTATGATCCATATCCCTTCCTTTCCTCGTATCAATTCAATTTACGCCGTAGAAGGAGGCCTCCCTCTACGTCGCCGTGACCGCCGTATTGTCCTTACACCCCAATCACCATTAAGTGTACACGTTAATTCTAGCCGGTATAGTCCTTCCGGCATAGGATCCGAATTCGATTTCATTCATAAGTTGGTAGAGAACCAACACATTCATCACATTCATGGATAGGATACATACATAAAACATAAACATTTTGGGCAGGTAATTAAATAAATCATTTCATTATCATTTCTTGCAAAATAAGCATCGTAAATAAATCATTTGATAAGTATTTTTCATTTTGAGTATAGTAAAGCCCACCTGGATTTTAGATCGTCGATTATCAAAATATAGTTCCCTTTTCTCGTCTCTTGCTCACGTCCACGTCCAACCTTTACGTAAAAACTATTTTAGTACGTCGGTCACGTTTTTCGAGAATATCAAAGTTTAAATAAACTTTGATAACTTATAAAGTAATAACTCGAATCCCTTAACAAATTTTAATACGTCGTTTCAACGCGTGTCTTAACTAAATATTTCTCGTACTTCGATAGAGACGTAATATGATCTACGATCTCATATTAACCATTTAGGTTAAACGTTCAACGTATACTAACGTCTTTTGATAAAATGATTTCAATTATGAAATCTTTTCTCACAATTGAGATATTCTTATAAAATTAATACGTTTTACACGTAATAGCGTATTTATTCAACGTATTTCATACGTTTAATCTTAAGTCAACGTTTTGACTTTTCTCAACATATTTTATAACTGATTTCTATATAAATCGATTTTCAATCGATTTCTTTTCATAAAACCCTAATTCTCGATTTTTCACGCTAATCAATAAACTTGATTAATATTTTCCTTTAATATGAATTAACTTATTCATTATACATTATTTTTCATTTCCAACGTTATTTAATATAACGTTTCACCGTAAACATAGTATACTATGTTTATAAAATCCCATAAATTCTTAATAAGTCTAAAATAATTTCTAGACATATAATGTATTATTATTCTTGATAAAAAGGATTTAAAACCCTTAATATTTATTCTAAAGCTCACGGTTTTTACTAATAAAATTCTTAAACCTTTCCAAAAATTTCTCTAAATTCATATAGTACTCTATATTATCATAGGATCATTAATATGCATAAACATTAGCTATAGAAAATTTGGGCACCACCTATATCATTCCTATAGGTCTCGATTTTTTTTTCTCAAAAATAGCCAAACAATTTTCTAAAATTCTAATAAAATTACACAAGGCCTAAACATCATTCTATATCATTAATACATCATAATATTCATCAATATCAACTCACATATCATGTATCCACTCTATGTAGCCTTCAAATTTTTGAATATAAGAACATATAATTTCCAAAAATTCTAATAAATTCACATGACACTAAATCAATGCTCTAGATCAATAATATGCTATAATATCACTTAAATAAAATTTGTACATCAACATATGCATTTTCATTATTTTCGGTCATTATAAAAACAATAGCATATGATTTTTAAAATTCCCAAATAATCACTATGAGTTCCCTTGCTAATATATAACATGAATCCAACATCAAATTAAAACCTAGAATTTTCGATCATGATCTATAATTCATAGCATGCTTAACTTCAATTCAAATCACTAATATAGTTCATATTAATCATGCTAAACATTATTAATAAACATCTTAGCATGCTAACATAATTTCTCATCAAGATCATAAGCTTATAAATTAAAATCGAACGATTGGAAAATTAAAATTCTAATGTATAATCGAAGCTCGTTCGATTTCTAACCTCTTTACCGGTGTCGATTTGTTGTGGAATGATTTTAAATGTCAAGGAATTGGTGAAGAACAATATGAACTCTCAAAGCTTTTCTCTCTACAATGCTCACAGTTGTTTTGGTTTAGGAAGAGTAAATGGTTTGTTTTGTGTTATCCAAAGCTTAAGAAATTTGAATCAATATAACACTCCAAACTCTCTCTCTCTCTCGGTCCTCTCACAACACAAGCAAGACAAATTTTTTTATTACTTTGTGACTCACCAATTTAGGATGTCACCCAAGTAAATGTTTCTTACACACATTTTGAACAAATCAATTTGATTTAACTCCTACACCCCTAAGAGCCGTCGGCTCCCTCTTAACTGCAAAGGATGGTTTTTAATTTTTCTTGTCTATACACCATAAATAATATCTACACTCTTAAACATGCAAGCAAATCAATTTACAAAGAGTTGTAAAAATGACTTTCATATTAGTATTTAACTGAGTCTTCTTGGTCTTCAGGTTTTCTGACTTTACTGCTTGCTGGAGCGGTTTTGATGACTTCGGGTATAATATCATGCACTTAGTCTTTTCTTTGAATCTAACTTATGGTCTTCAGGTTAGCATGGTATCTCAGTTCAGCTTCTCCCTCAGTTTAATGCATGTCCAAAGAAAAATTACTCCCTAAGAGATAAGTTGATCAAAATACATACATCAGATGCTATCATGAGGAGCTCCATATTTTGGAATCTAATTCAAAATTCTCCCAACAAAAACCTCATTAACTTGTCATTTGCCATTTTTGTTAACGGATGTTAATTGTCTGTTAGTCAAAGGGGCAATATACAGGAAATTAAAAATCAAAATGATATAATTGGTCTGAAACAAATAAACTATACTTTAGTGAGTTATTTGCACATTTTCCCTTAGTGTAACACAAAATTTCGTGTTGCTTTTTACCATTAAAAACATAAAAGGAAATTCTAAATAGATTATCATCTTTCTTATATAGCTAATTCTTAATTTGTATGATCGAATGCCCCAGCATCATTTCCGAAATAGATGGGGTACGTTGAATAGAGTATATTTTAATATCACGTTGTAGTTAAAGTAATTGAGTATCCAATTTATACAAATTAAATAATTAAGTAATCAGAGACTGCCAATTCCTATGATTGTGCCAAGTGCTTTCGTATCAATTCAATAATGATTTGTCACTGACTTTTTTGTGTGTGTTCTTGACGTATTAATTAATATAAAAATATAATTTTAAATGCTAACCCGACATTTTGAATAAGTGAAAATATAATTTTAAATGCTAACCCGATGTTAGAGATAGAAAAATATAATTTTAAATGCTAACCCGACATTTTGAATAAGTAAAAATGAATTATCTCATTTGTACTTTTGTACGCCTATCACAATTCCATAAAAGTTCATTTTTTTTACTATTGTATGTTATCTTCGCACATCAATTTGACGAATAATAAACTTCAGAAAGTGAAAACTCCGAAAACGTCAATTCAGAAAAAGTGAAACTCGTAAAATGTCATGCATCAACAATCTGGATACACCCTTTATAGCAACATGGTTCATCATAATATTTCAATTCATTGAATTCCCACATACTAAATATATAGACATCGATAATATTAGTAATATACACTAAAATATCAAAGCATGTTATCAAACTTCATCTTACACCAATTCCTACTGAATTCTGTCTCTCTTAATTTATCAACAACCCAAATAATTACACTCCAAACTCATGATTAAAGAATCACATTTTTCTATATACTATCTAATTACATAAATCCAAAAACTCAAGGCAGCTATCCCATCGGCCATCATCAAACTTGAGTCCTTGTATACACGCACCTTCTCTCTTCCAAGCTCACCAATATATAAATAATCATAAAAAACGTAAGCTTCCACTGATAAAGGTTTCAATTCATGGCACCACAACCTTATTAACAAAGCTGTTGACGAGCGCCAGCGCATTGCTGGTCACCTCCTTCGCCTCGACCGCCCGGCCGCAGATGTCCTCCTTGAGCGCGCCGTCTGCTACGTCATCGAAGCCGTCGGTGCACGTGTCCTCGTTCGTGAGCGCGGCGCTCATCCACGTCTGCACGTTGCTCATCTGGAACCGCAGCTCCTCCCCGGTCCCTGACAGCCGCTGCATCTGCTTCACCGACCCCCGCATCTGCCCCACCGCGTCACGGAACACGCTGAAGCAGTCGCGGAGCGCCGACGCCGCGCGCGGCTCCACCGCCTCCGCTTGGTGGCTCAGGTTCGCCACGTACACGGACATCATCGTGGCGCGGGCCAGGCTCACGCCGATCGCCACCGCGGCCAGCCGAGCCGGGTCCTGCTGCACCACATTGGCGTAGCCGTTTAGGGATTGGTAGCAGAGCTCCGGGTACTGCGTGGACGCGCAGTTGGTGCGGATGAACTCCGCGGCGTTCGCCGCCGAGGTTTCAGTGATGGCTGTGGGCGCGGGAGCGGGCGCTGGGGCGGCGGCTTCTGCAGCGGAGGCCGTGAGGAAAATGGCGATTGTTAGGAGAATTGAACGTAGAGTTCTCATGGTTTGTGTGTGTGTGTGTGTGTGTGTGGAATTTTAGGCTTCGCAATGAGTTCATGGAATTGTTGGGGAGTTTAAGTAGGGAGGCAACGAAAAGCGACTAAGGGTAAGAAATGACGAGTATGCCCTCGTGACAGGGAAGTTCATGTGAATGTGAATATTTTGTCTTGGTATAGTATGCCCTATTGAGAATCTTATGTAATCATGCCAAATATTATATTTGCGCTTAATTGAAATCATGCGATAGTTTCTCACTTTCATAATCCTTGGCATGACTTATATATGACCATCATGAATTAATTAGCATTAGTTGCCTCAAAATGTTGATTGTGTTGGCTTAATTTATGAGATCCCCAAAATTTAGGGCTATCATGTGGTTTATCCTTGTCTGTTCTTTTTTCTATTTTTGAGGTGCCTGCAATAAATTTTAGTTCTGACAAATGCCAAATATTGAATGCTGGACAGAGTATTTGTAAGAAGCAGACTGCTTGCAAATTTGAACTTATTTAGTTTTTCTCTGTAGATGCAAAGCTGTAGTAGGGATGTCAATGAGTGGGTTTTACTCGAATCGATTAGGAACCGTTCAAAACCTATTAAATTTTAATGCAGTGTTTCTGGTTCTGGTTCCGGTTCCAGATCCGCTTTAGACCCGGACAGCTTAGATCCATAGTTTGATGGTCCGATCCGATCCGGGTCTGGTTTCCGGTTCAAGAACTAGAACCAATACTTATTTATTGGATATGGTCCGAGTAAAACCCATATATTGACAAGCCTAAGCTGAAGTAGCTTTATCAATAAGCCAATTTTATCCATACCGATCCGAAATAACTCATAGTCCATTAAAATTATAAAGCAACGATTTCGGTTCCAGTTTTAGTTCTGGTCCGATTCTGGTTTCAGATCCACTCAGATCCGGACCGCTTAAGACCCATAGTTGATGGTCCGGTGGGTCAGGATCCGATCCAAGATCAAATGGGTCGGTTCTAGAATCAGAACTATTACTTATTTATTGATTCTGGTTCGGATAAAACCCACTCATTGACATCCCTAAGCTGAAGCATGCAGCTAAGTATCCCGAGTTTGCTTAGGTTTAGTCAAAAGCCAAATATCACTCATATTCAAATAATTGCAAATATTTCCGAGTTCATCATATAAAGGTTAAAGGATACATTCTTGGTTTTCATGAGATTGCAATTATTCTCCCACTGAAAAATTGACGTACTTTTCTAAGTATTTATGTATGAATATAATCAATTATTAATTTGAACTATGCTGGTATAATTTGTACGGTACATTCAATTCCACAAATACCATATATTAATACAAGATAACTAATGAAAGTAGAAAGGCAGGGCTATGTGGTCTTGGCTCACGATCACCACATTTGGTGTATAATCATGAATTGTGGATGTGGTGATGAGGTGGGCAGCACAATTTCATTATGGCCTCTCTTTGAAATCCTGTATCGCATGTGAACTTCCAATTTTTGGATGCTTGTGCTCTAACCGAATGCTGCAAAATCATTTTTTCCTTCGCTAAAGATTTTCTTTTATACAAAATGTATTTATGCATGTGAAAGCAAAAAATCCATTTAATTCAAATTTACATACGTAAGTTAATTATCTTTAAAATCGACTTATATATTATTATTATTATTAAAAATGTATGAGAACACGTTCCTTATGATTTTCAGAATATCTTTGGTTGCATTAAATTAACATGAAATTACGTTCCTGGAAAATAATTGGAAATTACTAAACTTCTAAGAGCATTGGTTGGTATATAAAAATGAAAATATGATTTATGTTTGTTTTAATTCTATCGTTGGTACAATTTTTGTAGTAGAAGCATCATTTTCGAAAGAATGTCATTACCATGGACATTTGATTGGTCACTCCTCTCACCACCTATGGTATTGCTCATTCCCATTAATATGAAATTAGTCAAAACTATAAATACTCATTCTGTCCCCAAAATTTGTTTCTACTTTTCCTTTTTGGTACGTCTGTCAAAATTTGTTCGTTTTTTATATATGAAAACTATCCCACAAAATACTTATTATTTATTACATTCAACACTACCTTTTTTACACCTTTACTACTCATTGGTCATCACAATCCCTATTTATTACTTTTAACAGTATCACTTATTTATACATTTTATCATTCATGATTCACTACTAATTAATTTAACACTACACTAATATGAGATTCTTACTTCACTCACAAACACTCAAAGATTTTTTATTAAAATCCACAACGAATATTTTCAAGAACATATTTTGGGGACGGAGGGAGTAATAATAATAATAATAATAATAATAATAATAATTATTATTATTATTATTATTATTTCATTCAATCTCTATAAATATACCAACTATAGAAATGTATATTCCATTTCAATCCATTCGATTCTTATCTAATTCATTATCAATCATTAGATTCATTACAAGTTCAGACTTATAAAAAACGTGAATAAGATTCGAACTTATAAATTTTTGGTAATAAAAAATTCACTTTATAACAAGACTCTCCTAAATGAACTCAGTTTTTATTCTAAAATAGTTAAATATGCACTTTTAGTTTTTCTGACGTTTGAAAGTGTCCAAATCAAATTGCGACAGTGTAGAACCTTCTGGGTCTTAGCCTTTGCTGTCCGGTTATTAGCTAAAAGGCTAAGGTAAAATATGAAATATTTGTATGTTTGTGAGGGAAAATAAAATTTGCATTATTTACAAATTAAGTACAACTACCACATATTCGAATAATCATGTGAACTGAAACAGAGGGAATGTCGCAGAGTAAATAAATAGATTTCCTATCCACCGGTTGCATTTCCTTTTGTTGAATTTATTGCCACAGCTGCATTCTACTTATTTCCTGTGATGGACAACTTTACGGCTATATTCAAATATACTTTAGGTGATCAAAATAGTGTACGAATTTTAATAAAAAAATGTTGGGTGTTTTGTTCGTGAAGTAAAGATCGTACATAAATATAATATTAAATTAAATAATAGTAGATCATGGGTGTTAAAATATGTAAATAAACAATGTTGTTGATGGTAATAAATAAGAATAGTGGTGGTCATGTGGTAAAATATGTAAATAAAGAGTATTGTTGGTAATAAGTATGAAGTATTTTATATGATAGTTTACTTAAATAGAAAGAGAGCAAATTTGAGGGACATACCAAAAAAGAAAACTATGAACAAATTCTGAAGATGCAAATTATTATATTTTCAATTTAAGGACAATTTTATAATGTAATAATATTTTTATATTTATATATTATATCTATTATATTCCTCTCTTTTTTAATATATATAGAGATAAACATGTTATATTATATAAAATATTCAATTGTAAATTTATCATGTGCTAATTGAATGAGAGGGAGGGTACACGTTCGGCACACGCACCTCCTATATTCTCTAAAAATATAGGCTACATCCAAATAATAGTTTTCACTCATAAGGATAATAATAGTAATAATTAACAAGCAAATAATCACTATTTAAGTATACGTATATCTAATTCAATGTGTTATTGAATCATAACCAGTAGTGTATGTTATTAGTATTATACATACGACGGTATATATGTTTGTGATTTTTTTAATTCATATAATAACTAAAAATGAAGTTATATATATATATATATATATATATATATATATATATATATATATTTTGTGGATGTGAAAAGAAGGTAGCATATTTCTTTGTTTAAAACAAAAAGTTGATTCTTTTACCCATTTAGATAAATAACTTAAGATATACCAGAGAAAATAAATTTCAGGGCCATGTACATATATTCGGTTCATATTTGATGGCCTTGGTAGAGTAAAACAAAATGAGCCCGACCCAAAAGCTCATCGAGTAATGGGATTTGGGTGATTTGGGCTTAAAATTAAATCTCGAAAAAATCGGGCCTACAAAATCCGTCCGAAAAAATTCGAGTCCACAGGGCCGGACCAAAAGCTTCGGGGTTTCGGGCTAAAAAAATCGCCCTATATTTTATTAAATATATATATTTATAGTATTATTTAATTTACATATCTATAAGTTTTAAATAACATTAATTATATTTTATATAATTATTTATTTTTATAATCAAAATATTAATTTTATATATTAAAAATGATATAAAAAAGCCCCGCCAAAAGGCCCGCTCGGGGATGGTTTGAGCTTCATATTTTTAGACCCGAAAAATTTCGACCGCCCAAAAATGTAAAAGCCCTACGGACTCGGTAGGCTATTGACCCATTACTTTGCCAGCTATAGTCACTGGGCTACATATTGGTGTATGGGGAGGAATATATCAATTATGGTAAATTATTATTTTTTCTCTTAAGATTGGACCTTCTACTGTGGTAGTAGATGCCAATTAACTGATGTTAGTTCAGTAATGATGTCAGTACTACTGATTAGTTCAAAAAGATAATTCTTATTCAGAGTGATAAAGTTATCAAACATCTTGTTGTTGAGGCGGTTGGTTAGTTATCTTGATAAGCGATGTCTTGTGGAATGTGGTGATTACATTTTTACCTTTATTGAAAACTTCTAGTGTTGAGAAGAGTTTGTCGGTTGACATCTCGTTGAAGTTTTTTTTTTTTTGAAATGCTACTATGTAGACTTTCGATCGATGGTGGGGCGTCCATAGGACTTTCAGGTTGATCTTTCGTTGAGTGTATTTGTCCTTGTTTGTGAAGGGCTGAAATTTCATTGATGATGGTAGCGAATCTGAGTTCCACATTATCAATAAATTCTCTCTTTTTCTATTTTAAGTTATCTGATGGGTCCTACTAGTCACGTGCTATGTATGGAAAGGATACACCAGTTAGGTAAATTTCAAATACTTTTTCTTTAACAAGACAGACTGGCTACCGGGTGTAGTTGGTCGGATAACTAGCATTCCAGTACTAATAGAAGTGTTCGTTGGTCAGTTCAAATAAGGGATATCTTGTGCTCAGTGTTATTAGTTAGCAAACCTATTGACTGCTAAGATAGCTGGTTAGTTGGACTGATAACTGCTGTGATTGCGGAATGTGATGTTTACTGTATTTATCTTACTGAAAACTTAAAGCTAATTTGAAACACTTAGTCAAATATTGATTTAGCAGTTTTCAGTTTATATCTCTTCAGTATCAATCGGATACTGATACAGGGTTTCAAAACAATATTGACTTTAGTAATGCTTCAACTCTTTCAGTCTTGGGCCTGTCTAAGCTTGTAATTTTACTGCTGAAACCTGTACCAAAAACGTTTAACTCTAGAACAAGTCAGTAGCATTAGTTACATCAATAAAGCAATCATCAGAGATTTTGGAATCTAATCAAAACACGCGATTAAGATAGATTAATTTCCAATAACTTATGAATTTTTCCAACATTATCAAACTTCTAACAAGCTATCACCAACTTGTTCTCCTTGATTTTTCCAAAGCCAACACAAAGGCTCTCAAAAGCGTCCCAAATCTCCTTGGCGGTTTCACATTTATCAGCTTCCCAATCTGATAGCTGGGAACTGTTCCAGAGATGATGTTCTTGGCCATGTTGTCAAGCTTATCCTGATTTCTTTCATATAACGTGAAGTCAGCTCGATCATTTGGCTTGTACTCGTAGGTCATATCATTTCCTAGTTCGGTGCTCATTTTTGTAATCTTCTTTCTGATGATGATTGGTCCGTTGGTGATAATCTCACACATATGGTAATATTGTGAAATGAGATAGCTTTTGAGTCTTAGATCTTATAATTATCTACAGCGAACATGGGGAGAAAAGTCGATCTCTTGTAGTTAGTTTTCATCACAACAAATATCGTGAAGATACAATAATATATCGGTTTAAAAATGCATTCAAAGAGAACGACCACTAGAAGTCGATATTTCTTCTGAACAACCACTCGATACCAATTGATGGTCAATGAGGGTACACTTGGTGTATGGGGGTAGGGGGAATACAAGGTTATAGGAAATTAAAACCTTTTTTTCTCAAGACTAGACATTTCTTGTGGTAGTAGATATCAATTAAGCGATGTTAGTTTAGTACTTGTGTCAATACTGTTGATTAGTTCAAATAAGGGATTCTTGCTCAGAGTTATACTAGTTATAAACCTACTAACTGCAGAGGTCATTTGTCAGTTCCACTGATAACTGATGTGCTTGCAAAATGTGGTGGTTACCCCAGAGTATATGCTTCAACAAGAATTATGCCATTTCCTTGTATTTGAGAAAAAATTCCAGATTAATAGGAAGGAAGCTTAATTGGAACGAGAGTCAAAATCTCATGCTTTTCGTTTTTACTGAAAACTCAAACTGGCGTAAAATGCTTAGTCAAATATAGGCTTAGTCAATTTTTAGTTTATCTCTTGATAGAGGCGATACCCTCGAGTGTTTTCAAAACACTATTGTGCAACGTGTGACGATGATGCTTAGTTCAATAATATGCAACATAAATGTGATACTGAGATAAAAAGAACTGAATGTAAACAACATTTGGTTATTACATGGTTTGGAGAGATCAACTCCTACATCCACGAACTGATTGCTCAGTCAATCCACTAACTGAGATTTGATATTATTTGCGGATACAAGATATAAACCTAGATACAGACTTTAACCTTTTCTATATCTCATCGAACTGGGTGTTCCTTCTGCTTACTGGTGCTACAAAACATCTGACAGCTTACGAGTGTAGTCGACTTAACCTCTTGCTTACAAGTGCAAGATAACCAAGCTTTCAGCAACATAGGGGTTTTGAGTAGAGAGTTTTCCAACTAAAAGATGAGTTTTCGTAGGCGACAAACTAAAAAATTTCTAGGCTTAAGATATACAAGATAATATCTTAGAACTTAAGGGAGTATATTTTGAAACCTTGAGCTGATAGATATATTTGAGCTTTGAAGGTTTTCTGATAACACTTGAAACACTGCCTTCTTCGAAATCGTTAGGTAAATGATCTTGGGATATGAGCTTTGAATGCTTGAGATAATTCAAATGCACAGCATTTCGGTAATCTTCAAAGTTAGGATTATACGCGTATTTATAGAGGGCATGATGAATAGTATCATTGGAGGGAGCACCAATCACATCCATTCTATTTGTCATTTGAATCCTCGTACGTCGCTGTCAGGATCTACATCATCGTAAGATGTAGCTCTGTGACTCAGAAAATATGATCTGGCATGTCAAGATCTTCTGCAGATACGCTACGACACGTGGCGAGTCAAACACTCAAGACTTAAATAATTCTGTATTTCTTTAGTTGAGTTGACTCTGTTTATCAATACATTGACTTCAGGTTGGGCCAGTCGAGACTACTCCATCTTTCATCAGCAGGTTGGACTCCGTCTTTTATCAGTTTGACGCTACATCTTTGCCGTAGAAATAACCAGCTTTGACTTCTTATAGTCAGCTTTGATTTGTTATGGCTAGTTTTGACTTGTTATCAGTAGCTTTGGCTTCCCAGCTGCTGGTATGATATTTACTCATGTTTTCGACTTCTTTGTTTTTAGCAGTGCCGAGTCTTCAGTATCTGATCTTACTTCATCAGTCTTGGACATATCTAAACTGGTAGTTTTTCTGCTAAAACCTATAACCAAAAATGCTAACTCCTTAATATATGAGTAGCACTATGTCAAATCAGTAGGACAATCATCAACAAATTTTAGGATCTAATCAAAGCAAATAGTCGAAGACGGATTTTTTCCAACAATATTCATATAATAATTGAAGATATTCCAGTTAAGTATACGGATACCAATTATAGGGCGGAAGATGTCTTAAGTTGGATTATACCTTTTGGTTTGTGGATAGGAAGCCTAATTGCATACCGAATTTTGCAGTATTTGATTCGCTCGTTATTTTTCCACATCAAATCAAACATTAATTACGTTATATATTTATAGATATGAATAAAGTATGTGAAAAAAACAGTCTATGTAACAGAGTATGTCCATATTCTAATGATACATTTATGAAAAAAAATATTGATGTTTGATTATGTTCGAATCCAAACAGTAGTTCCATTCCATAAATTTACAAAACTTATATACGTGTATCAATTGATATATAATATTTTATAGAAGTTGAAAGCAAAACTATATTCAATTCAGAAAGTGGATAATATGTAGCTAAAATTGATACCGGGAATAAATTTATCAAAATTGCACGCCTTTAGCCAAAATCCAAATTTACTTCACAAAATAATCACATAAATGTGCATGTGAAAGAACTATTGGTATAAGTATAACTAATGAAGGTGCAGCAGAAAACCAGACAAACTATAATCTAATATAAGGGACAACCAATCAACATCACTACAAGCATTAATAGAAATCTCATATATATATGATCTAACATTCACAGATGGTTAGGAAAATACTGTTGTCAACCTTAAACAAATAACAGAAAATTTCGACTTAAGTTCCTGTCATAGCTCAAATTATTAAGCTAGGGATAGAATCAGAAATTATTAAACATGATTACTTTAAATTTGAAAAGAACTGCGGTTAAATTCGTAAACGGTATCAGACGATTTTATGTCTTGAGATTATTTATGTATTTCCTATATTTGCATTATCTTCAATACATATCAATATACATCAACTTCACATGCAGTTACGAATATCTCACAGAAAAACAACAATTTCTTAGTATATATACATGCATGAAGAAAGGACTACTAATTTGAAATACCGTAAAATTTTACATTACTATGTTCTTTTTTTTGGGTCAATTAATACAAAAATTTTAAAGGTCGCGTCACGGTGGACTCGAACCCGAGACATTTGGCCTCGGGCATTAACCACTCTACCACTAGATCAACACACACACACAAAAAATTAGAAACTCAAAAAAACACCTACTTTTTTTTGGGTCAATTAATACAGAAATTTTAAAGGCTGCATCACGGTGGACTCGAACCCGAGACCTTTGGCCTCGGGCACTAACTACATTACTATGTTCTGTATAAATATATATGTCATATACTCTCCACATATATAACATACTCCTCGTTCTACCTAACTTAAATCAGAGATATCCAATGTTGATTCTCTTGGTCACATAAAAAAATAAACATTTTTTGCACACATGACGCTTACATACATTTTTTTATACTAATTCTAATAGTATCACATGAATTTTCGAACAGCCCTATCTTTTGCAGTATTTCCTATATACAACATGGTTCTTTATATCGATATACATATTGATAAATCTAGTGTATGCAAATATACGAGATTTATGTAAAGCAGTAGAGAACACAAGGGTTTTTACGTGGTTCGATCAAGAATGAGATCTACGTCCACGGAGGTGATGATCCTCAATACTTTTACTATAATCGATTACGGTGAGTGTATCTAAAAGCTCTAGTATTCAATAAATTGCTAACCCTTTTATCGTCGACCTAACCTCTATTTATCTGAGGTTGTGGATCTCGTCTTGGATCCTCGATTGGTGGGATCACGATCCTTCCATAATCGACCACGATTTCGCCATAACTCCCACGATCCGCCGACTTCGACCGTCTTGATTAGGGTTTTGATTAGGGTTTGGACGCTGGGCTTTAAGCTAGCTGCGTGGGTCGTCATTAAGTCGAGCCCGGCTCGTTTGGGTGCCTGTGGGCTGGCGGTTGGGCCATATCCATCATAGCCTCCCAAATAATCGAGTACCAACTATCTTTGAGGTGAGGAGAAGATCGTATTTTACCGAGGTGGTTGGTGCTCGGTGAGGTTGTTGTCGAAGGTCTTTGTCTTTTTGACGTTTGGGTTGGATTTGTGATCCAGGTCGAGCGGGTTGGACGGTTTGTCGGCTGGGCGTGCACCGCTTGTCGAGGACCGAGGCCGAGTCGTGTGTCACGGGACGAGAGATGTCCTGAGGGGATGTTGAGGTCCGACACGAGACGGTGTTCGCCGAACAATCTGAGATCCGATCTGGATAGAAATACCATTTCGGATGATCTGAGGACCGAGCCGGGTGGCGATATCTGCGGATGATACCGAGGTCCATTTGGATGAGATGTCCACTGGATGATGCCGAGGTCCGATCACGGATTAAGATATTCTTACGGATGATACCGAGGTCCGAGTTGGATGACTTGACGTTGGATAGCAGCGTCGTTTGGAAGACGATGCCGAGGTCCGAAGTCGAGTGATGATTGCGATTGGACCGGTTGTCGGCGTCTTTGATCACGTCCTCGCTAGAAGGTTGGTGGGCGCTCGAAATGCGCGCGGCGTCTACTCCATATCAAATCGCAATCACCGTGGGAAGTTGAAGCGGCAATTTGGGCGCCCATTCGTACTATAAATAGGCTCTAATGAGAAGCTGTTCACTTTCTTCTCACCATCGTTCGTAGCAAAAAAACACACGATTTCGAGTTCTCGAAATCTATCCCAACTCATCGAAGCGATAACCCGCCATTAAAAAGTAAGTATGACTTCTTCTTCCATATCCGGTTACGCTTCGTTCTTCTTCTTCCACGATAGTGAGGTAGAGATTAGGGACTATATGTGCCATGATTTTGTGGGTAAATCCCTAGGCATTAGCGCTAGGGTTCCATCGATTTCTCCTGCATGGGATGAGTATAAGGTCAGGGACGTTAGATCGTCTCTGACCGTTGCCGAAGTACTTAGCGTAGGGAGGGATTGCCATCTGCCGGCGGAGACCTGGTGGTGCCTGTCGGGATCCCGTGACCGTGCTTTGGCCCCCCCGGAGGGTTTTTTGACCGTATATGTAGATGCCCTGAGGGCGGGTCTTAGGTTCCCTTTAGCCCCCATCTTTTTGTACATTCAGGAATATTTCCAAATTCCTATTTGCCAATTTACACCAAACTCCATTAGGTCGGTAGTGGGGATGGGGCTTTCCTGTTACGGCATAGCCGAGGAATTTTCCTTTGAGGTTCTGATGCGATTTTTCAGCGTCAAGAATACGGGGGGTGTGTACTACTTTTCGCCTCGGCAACCATTTAGGATTACCGCCGCCGAAGGTGCCGAATAGCAAAGTAAATATTTCTTTGCGGGTTGAGGGCACCGAGCTACAGTGGGGGATGGGTAGGATGAAAGACACGAAGGTGAAACCCTCGGTTTCGTGAGGACCAGCTCAACTTGCTCGGTGAAGTCTCCGTAGGGTTCACCGGGGCGACTGAATAAGGTCGGATGAGAGTTCAGGTCAAAGGCCCGGGGTGGGGCCGGTGGGTGAGGCACCTGCTTCTCCTTATGCCTTGTAAGTCCGACCTCGTTGTGTTAGCGATTTTCTTCGTTGTGCGGTGAAGCTGGTGCCGCAGAGAAGGGCTCTCCATCGCCGAAAGCAAGAGCCCCAGAAGAAGGCGAGGCGGCTGCACCGCCAAGCCAGAAGAAGGTTGACGATCTCACCAGTGATGGCGGGGCCTCGGTAGGTCGAGTCGGCATCGGAGAAACCGACTCAGGCCCGTATCGAGTACGAGGTGCCGAGCTTCAGCTCGGCTGTAGCCCTCACCCAGGTATAAATCTCTTCCACATCTATCCTTATCTGCTCTGTAATGTGTACTAACTTGTGTTGTTTTCAGGGAGCGAGCTCAATGATCGGGGACACGCAACGTCTTCTTGGGACCTACAACATGCTACTGGGTACATCACCGAGAGCTCAGTGTTTGGTATGATTTTGTGATGATTCTTGATATTGTTTTACGTGTCATTTTCTATGGTTTGTCCTATTTATGCCGTTGGTTTGATTAATATTTATCGATTCGGACTTACTTCGTTCGTCTCGATGTTTTGTAGGAAAACGGCAGAAAATAGGATAAATTGGATCTTTCAAGGATCAGATATAATTGAAGAGCATCTCGATAGGAGTCCGTAGGCACAAACGGATCGCAATTTGGAGTTCGGACGAGGGAGAACGGATCATTTCTTCAAAGTCGCGCACGTGCACTCCGCGCGCCCGCTCGCGCACCAATGCTGAACACTTTTAATGATTCTCATGAATAATGGAGAAGTAATCAAGGCTTTTTTCCTTCATAATAAGTAAATTACGTTGTGATAGGAGTCCGTAGGCGAAAACCATGCGCAAATCGGAGTTTAGGCGAAGGAGAGCGGGCGAAAGCAAAACAACGTGCAAAGCGATGTCGCGCGCCAGCGCGCCTGCGGCAAAACGCGCCCAGACTTCGAACGCCCAGCCACCGAACGCGGTTCACCACGAGCGCGGTTCACTGCTGCCAGCTTCCATTTGGCGCGGTTTATCAATTTTACTCGCAGTTCACCTTCGCCCGGTAGCTCGTAGCGCGCCCTCCATCGCATACGCGTTGCCTCTCACGCCTTCTTCCGCGACGCTGTTTCGTCCGGCGCTCATTTCCAACGCCCAACCGGCGCTGGCTTCAAACGCGCGTTCAGCACAATTTTCCTCGCAAGTTCATTCCCAGCCAGCGTTCAAGTTTAATACAGAATGTTTTCTAAGCGTGAGCTCATTGTGAACCGGCGCTCGTTCTTATTTATTATATATAAGCGCTAGGTCACGAATTAAAGGGGGATTCTCAGTTTTTTTTGGTTTCTCTTCACGCAGCTGCGGCTTCTTCACCATTTTCTTCAGGAGCTTCTCTTCGACGACGGATAGACAGATAATTCTAGTTTTAATTCATGTTTTTAGTTTGATTTTTGAATGATTAATTTATCAGTTTATGCTTTGGATTCATTTGTTCTTTCGGATTAATTTTCAAAGTATTCTTGTATGATGGTTTTGTTGGATTCAATTCATAGTAATGATGGATTGGATTTCCATTTTCCGTTGATTTACATTGCTTAATGATTTCTGCTTTAGTTTATTTCAAGTTCTTGTTGGATGATTGATAGTTATAGTTTATGTGCAATTAGATTTAGATTAGGGATTGACAAACCCTATGAATAATAGAATTGCTTATGCTTTTGTTTATCGCTTTAATTTATCGCCAGTAGTTCGACTAGGATTGACAACCCCTAGTTTAGATTTATTAACTTTATTAGTATAGCTCGGGATTGACAACCCTAGCTTAGGATCTTTGTTTAATTTCTCTTATTTCAATTCTGCATGTTCAAATCCTCGTTGGTATTAGAATGTTTAGATTTTATCGTTTTCGTGTATGGCATGAACAATGCCTACTAAGTTTTCCTTGAGAGCGACTCGTGTTAACACCACGCATTCGATTACCTCGTTCGATTGCGAGTGAATTTGAGTGTGTTTTAGCTCGAACAAATTTTGGCGCCGTTGTGAGGGAAAACTTTAGGCGTTTTGTTTGTGTTGTTTATTTTCTTTTTCTTTTCGTTTTATTTTGTTATACTCGATTCTTGCGTGATCTAGTTTTGTGTGAGTGTTGTGAATGCTAGGTTGCGGTTTGATGGAAGATGTATGCTTTTGATGGCAACGCCGGGTCTATGACGACATGGATTCCAACCCCGAGCGAATTTGAGCCTTTCAAAGAACAATATGGTTCGGGGTGGAATAACCAACCCAACTCGGAATTGTGGAATCAACTGACCGGAATATTGGGATCCACAACCCGATTTGGGATGGTGGGATCCACAGCGACAACGACCTCCTCATCCGGTCCGATTGAATGGTGGGAACCACGTCCGATTCGAGATATTGGGACCACAACCCGACTATGGATATTATGATCCTACTGACCACAACCTCCACAACAACGGTGGTACCACCGCATAGCGGTATTATTCTCCACCACCTCGAGGTATCCGTTGGATAATATGGAGAAGCAATTGATTCTGATCGCCACCAGCGGTTGGATCTTGACGACACCAAAATCGACGCTTGCAAGCAAAACTAGAAATGATGGCGAGAAGATGGACGAGTTCTGCAACAAGATACAATAGGGAGCCTCCAAGCTCACCTTTATGGGCTCGGCGACCATCGACCATCGAGTTCGCCATTGGATGATAGAGGCGCAACTCTTGAGCGTTTAGAGGCACGTGTGGGGTGATGGGCGTGAAGTTGGTTGAGTATCAGCGACAACTTGCGATGAGAGAATTTCTTAGCCACCGCGCGAGGCTCAAGCGGTCATTGTCCTTGGTGATCGAGCGAGATGATCGTGTTGTGGAAGAGCCATCGAAGATATTACGCCCTACAAGAAAAGGAGGAAGAGGTGGTAGTCTCAGGGTTAGACTCCGACAAGTATGAGCCGACCCTTGAGAACACGGTTGAGGTAGTTCATGCGGTTTCGGTGATGAAGAGGATTGGGAAAGAATTTGTTAGCATGCCGGACCACAATGGTATTGAAGGAACTGGAAGTATGTGTTCGTGGAGGATGAGCAAGGAAGCCGGTGATCTTTTCGGTGAGCTTCTAATTTTGGAGAAGCGAAGTTGACCTCGGTGCTTATAGAGGTGGTGGCAGATTTTTAAAGCCGATAAAGGGGTGTCATGCCCATCATCGGAGCAACACTTGGTATAGTCCTCAGGGGCACCGATGGAGCTCATGGCATCATGATTATGGCGGACCGCCACATTGACCACCGTTGCTCTAATAAACACGTCGAGCTAATGGCGTTAAACAAGCGCTCAGTGGGAGGTAACCCGCGTTTTGGCTTTGTTTTCTTTTCTTTCTTTTCATTTGGTTTTCGTTGTTTTTGATTTGTTTGTTGTTGAGTTTGTTTTGCTCGGATCGAAAGTTGTCGTGACGAGATGAAGCCGTGATACTCCAACTCGTCGTGCATGCTCACATTCCAACCCCGCGATGCCATATTTTATCGAAGTCTTCTCTCTATCGGCTATTTTATGTTATTAATGTTTTGAGCCTTTGGGGACGATGCTCGAATTAAATGTGGGGAGTTGATAGTATTTGGTTTTGTGGGCGTGATATATAGTTTTCGTTATGTAATAGCGTGCCCTTGTGCTTATTTTGATTGTTTGAGCGTAAGCTTTGTCTATCTGAGTAAGTTAGGATCTTGATTTGTCTGTTGAACTACGTGGTATTGATCAATGATTTTGAATTTCGAAACTTTTGGTGATATATGATTTGAGTATAATGTGAATTAGCGAGGCTGTGATTGATAGAAATTGAATAGGGAAATTGATGTGATTTGTCCGGCTAATGTTAGGGGAGTGTTAACATTGTGGTTGCTATATACTTGTTTAATTTTATATATAAAAAAATGTGAAAAGAAGAAGAAAATGAGTAGAATGAAAGCTCAGTTATCTTGTTGAGATTGTTGAAATGGAGGATGGGATTATGTCCATCTTTCTCGTAATTTGAGAAATGGACATGGGAAACCACGTTAGGAGACTCGAGTTCATCGAGTGCGCCTTTCGAATATTATTCAAAATCTGTTAAAACATTCTTTGTGCTTTATAAAAGAAACTTGTTGCTAAAGGTGACCACATTAGTTAGTTCACCCCTAACGGAGAGTTGGGTGCGGCGAGATTACCTTTTTATTTTTGGAAGTCAATTGCCGTTCTTGATTTATTTCACATTATCTTTGAATTCGTAAACACTAAGTGTGGGGGAAAAGCAATAAGGTTTGATTGATTAGAATAAGGGTAAAGTTGCATGAGTTATCTTTCGACTCTTATTAGTATAGACTTTGCTTGAGGACAAGCAAATGGATAAGTGTGGGAGAGTTGTTTGGTATAATTTTGTGATGATTTTTGATATTGTTTTACGTGTCATTTTCTATGGTTTGTCCTATTTATGCCGTTGGTTTGATTAATATTTATCGATTCGGACTTACTTCGTTCGTCTCGATGTTTTGTAGGAAAACGGCAGAAAATAGGATGAATTGGATCTATCAAGGATCAGATATAATTGAAGATCATCTCGATAGGAGTCCGTAGGCACAAGCGGATCGCAATTTGGAGTTCGGACGAGGAGAGCGGATCATTTCTTCAAAGTCGCGCAGTGCGCTCCGCGCGCCCGCTCGCGCACCGACGCTGAACACTTTCAATGATTCTCATGAATAATGGAGAAGGAATCAAGGCTTTTGTCCTTCATAATAAGTAAACTAAGTTGTGATAGGAGTCCTTAGGCTAAAACCATGCAAATCGAATTCGAGACGAAGGAGAGCGGACCAAAGCAAAAACACTGCGCAAAGCGATGTCGCCTTCAGCATAAGCGCGCCTGACTTCGACGCCCGACCACCAAGCGCGGTTCACCACGAGCGCGGTTCACCTGCTGCCAGCTTCCATTTGGCGCGGTTCATCAATTTTACTCGCGTTTACCTTCGCCCGGCGCTCATTGTGCGCATCCTCCATCGCATGCATTTGCCTCTCACGCTTCTTCCGCGCCTGTTGTTTCGTCGGCGCTCATTTCCAACGCCCAACCGTGGCGGCTTCAAGCAGCGTTCAACACAATTTTCCTCGCAAGTTCATTCCCAGCCAGCATTCAAGTTTAATACAGAATGTTTTCTAAGCGTGAGCTCATTGTGAACCGGCGCTCGTTCTTATTTATTATATATAAGCGCTAGGTCACGAATTAAAGGGGGATTCTCGGTTTTTGGTTTCTCTTCACATGCTGCTTCTTCACCATTTTCTTCAGGAGCTTCTCTTCGACGACGGATAGACAGATAATTCTAGTTTTAATTCATGTTTTTAGTTTGATCTTTGAATGATTAATTTATCAGTTTATGCTTTGGATTCATTTGTTCTTTCGGATTAATTTTCAAAGTATTCTTGTATGATGGTTTGTTGGATTCAATTCATAGTGACAGTGGATTGGATTTCCATTTTCCGTTGATTTACATTGCTTAATGATTTCCTGCTTTAGTTTATTTCAAGTTCTTGTTGGATGATTGATAGTTATAGTTTATGTGCAATTAGATTTAGATTAGGGATTGACAAACCCTATGAATAATAGAATTGCTTATGCTTTTGTTTATCGCTTTAATTTATCGCTTTCGTAGTTCAACTAGGGATTGACAACCCCTAGTTTAGATTTATTCTTTATTAGTATAGCTCGGGATTGACAACCCCAGCTTAAGATCTTGTTTAATTTCTCGTATTTCAATTCGCATGTTGAACCCTCGTTGGTATTAGAATGTTTAGGATTTTATCGTTTTACGTGTATGACATGAACAATGCATACATTAAGTTTTCCTTGAGAGGCGACTCGTGTTAACACCACGCTACGATTACCTCGTGCGATTGCGAGTGAATTTGAGTGTGTTTTAGCTCGAACACTTTCATTTCGGTGTGGTAGCAGTGCGGGAGCTTGTTGCTGCAGGCGGATGCCGATGCCGCCGATCTCTTGTGGTGAGCTGAGCTAGTGGCGGTGCAAGGCGGAAGCTAAGACCGCCACGAAGAAGAGGGCTTGGCGCGGAGGTGGCAGGGGAGCTCGAGGAGGCACGTGAGGAGGCGGGTGGGGCGGTGTCTGCGTTCTCGGCTGTTACGCGAGGTGGCGTTGGTCACCGGTGGGGCGAGCGACCTCGGGCACCGTAATCATCGATTCGGGCCCTCGGGAGGTGCCATTGTAGGAAATCTGTTTTAACCCTCTCCCGAGGATCTATCTTGGATGTTTAATTCACCATACATTGATTATATTTCTAGCATGCGTCTATATAATTAATTGCAACACGTAGGGGTTTTCTCTGTTTACCTTTGAATCATCGGGGATGAGCGGGATAAGCGGATCGTGACTCGTGCTTTGATCTTACGGGCTGTATCCGGTTGCCCAATCTCCAGCGTCGAGTGAGGGCGATCTATGGAGAATGCTTGGAAAAACCCAATGCTCTCTACTATTTTCGAGAATCCTCACTATAGCACTAATAGTGATGCGAAAATAATGTCTCTAAACCATGGGATTTTCGAGAATTATCCACTAGAATTATCTCGATGATTCACGACAACTTGTCTCGATTTCATGAGGATTTTCGAGAATATCCCACTAATAATCCTCTTCATGATTCACGAAAAATATGGGTTTGATAATTAAGGATTAACTTTGATTCTATCTCTTTCCTTATATTTATAATGCATTACCATAATCCCATAAATATAATTATATCCTTGTAGGATAAAGAGAATCAAATCCTTTCCATAAGAGCACATGGGCGCCTATTTTCCTTCAAGCTACGGGCACTGGATGGGTCGACCCGAGGATCAATCTGAGGAATAAAGATGGGCCTCAAATAAATTAATTATCTTATGTTCGACCCGGAACATAAATTAATTTATAAACATTTATTCATGCCACTAGAGAATAAATCTTGACTTACCCTTTATTACCGAAGTTGGTCGGGCTTGCACTTAGACATTCTGAATCCCGTATTTAAGATATCGAGCGTCCATTAATTATTTATAGCATTCGACCGCTTAAAATAATTAATATCTTTAATTCCTTAAGTAGTACCACTCGACCTTATTATTGTACTTGAGCTAACTCAACTGCGGGGTTTAGTACAATTAATCTTTTGAGCTCCTTGAGGGAAGTCATCATCCTAGCGGATACGGTGACTTGATACGGATAAGTAGCATGACATACAAACACTCCCACCACCCGAGATGCGGAGAATATTGGGTTAGAACATATAACCTCACCCATAACAAGTCAAAGTGATGGTGACACTCATACTCACCTAATACTTTATCGAGGTTTAGATCATCGTAAGTCACCGAGATCTTAGTTCTTCACGACGGTCGGATAGAAGAACACGTCTCACTATGTCCGTCAATCGTCGAGGCGTACCAGCATAGACAAGCAACCAAGTCAAGTCACTTCTTATCTATACGTAGCTTTATACCGACAACTCGTCCTCAAGTTGTCTCGGTTGTGAAACTTTTATATCTCATTAAGCTTGACCAATCATACTGGACTTACGTGATCTTCTACACCTTTGTATGATTTAACTATATATGAGATAAGGGGACACAAATATATATGCAATCAGTATTGATTCAGATAGGAGATTGTAATAGTGGTAATAGGAAACATTGTATACAAGCTCGACCAAAAGCGCTTTTAGTATACAAATCCAACAATCTCTACTTATACTAAAGTAAACTTTTAGTATCTGATGTGTCTCTCTACTAGCTATTACAAACAAAACCATCACTTTGATTCTCCCACTTTTACAAAGTTTCCTTTCTAAGTGGGTGTCATCATGTAATCAAAGTCCTCTAACGTGCCGGCGTAGACTTTTTATGACAGGCATTTCGTGAATGGATCCGCTAGGTTATCTGTAATACCCGTCTTTTAAGCTTACATTTTGCATGGCGTTTTTGAGAAAAGGTCGAAAGGTTGACTTTTGTTTCGATGATGCGACCGTCATGAAACCTCGAGCGTTGTGAAGAGTGTCTTATAATGAATTCATAGACACTAAGTATGCGGGTTTCGACCACCCATGAAGGTTTGGCCTTTCAGGGAAGTTATCGAAAAGGACTTTCATTGGTCTTTTAAAGCATATCTTGTTTATAGTCATTGTGTCGGTATTTTATTTCGTGTCCATGGGTACGAAGTTTGCTAAATTTGAGTCAGTTTGCAAAGTTGCGTTCTTTTGCGTTTTCGAAAAGGCCGCTTATGCGCTGCTGTGACCCGCTTTCCTATAAAAGGAGGCTAGGGCCTTCATTTTCAGCGTTCATTTCCTTCGTCTCTCGTGTTTACGGAAGAGCCGAGCAGGCTCAGTGCTGCTGAAGAGCTGGAGGAGTGGGGATCGGCCGGGAGGCTCGTGGCGGGCGCCATTCTTGCTTCTTGCCGAGCTACCACCGCCGATCAACCACCCGGGCAACCCGTTTTTGTTTTGTCCTTTTCTTGTTTTGATTCCGCCTTTTAGTAGATCGTATAGCATAGAACTCGGGATTCTAAAGGGACGAGGTGGAAAAAGCGGCGGGCCGACCAATTTGCCGGCGCATGGCCGCCAGTGCCGCCGATTTGCTGCCCTTTGGCCGCTAATTTGGTGGCCACCGAGCCACTGGCTACAGGTCCTTTAGGTTTGAGTTCAGGCTATGCATTCTACTAAAGTACCGATTCCGTTTTTACATTTTTCGCGTTTACGCATGTCGGGATGTTTTAGTTGCTTGAGTTTTCTAAAGGAAGTACATGCCGGGTTATCCATTTTCAACGTCGTTTGTCATTCCATGTTCGATCGTTATGCATATTGCTTATGTTTCCATTTTCATGCATCGATTTTGGATGGTTTATCCTAGATACGAGGATGAGCATCGATTTTGAAACTTCTTGTTGCTAAGATTTGAGTCGACTTGCATGCATGCATATTTTGAAGGTACCCTATTATTGGTCTTGATGCCTGAATATATTTCCTTACGCATCGAGTTGATTTGAAAACCGGAGAGTGCGAATGTGGGTTGAGAAAGTCGAAAACCTAGTTTTGCTACGATCGTCGTTTGGATCACGTTGTTGCTTTGCTTTGTGGGAAGTGACCCCAAAGTTGTTCCGTCTTGTTACGGTACCTACCGGTCGATCGGTGAAGTCATCGGATCCGTAGATATCTCTCGGTTGGCGTTTTCATCTGTTCGGGTTGGGTTATATATGCTTATTTTGAGTTATTTACTACGATATTTCAAAATAAAACATATGCGCCGTAAAATGTTTTTTGTGAAATTATTCTCATTCTCGATCGAGATATGGTTCTATCATGGTTGTGCACGGATCTCTATCGGTGGGTTGATCACCATCTTGAGTATTGATCATAAGGGGATAGACCCGAACACGTGGTTATGGTTACGAAGGGATAGATCCGGAAGTCCACACGGAAATGGTAATGAGGTGGTTATGGTTACGATGGGGATTTGACCACGAAGTCCACCGAGTTAAATTATTTGGATACGTTAAAGGCGTGGGCCGATTGGATATGTTCGGGCGAATGAATGTCATGTGATGGGGTGGCGGGATACGTTCCGAGCCGTGGTTCATGGTTCTATGATGGGAGTAACGGTAATAACGGATCGGTATCGAAAAATGAAAAATCTATTTTGCTTACTTAGAAGTGGTTCGTTTTAAAACCTTCAAGGTAAGTGCTCTAAACACGCTTCATGATTCTTTTGATTTATGATAAAACCCGGTGAGTGCGCTAGTACTACCCCAAACTCTTTTCAAATCTTTTCACGGATGGAGGAGGTGGGCGAGGCGGCGAGGGTGGGCTGCGGGTTCTTCATGCTTTGCTTCAGCGATGTTATGTTATATCGTACTACGATAATTATGTATTCTTGTCCCTTATTTGCTTTCGATTGGGAACAAGATTTCTTATATTATTCTAACTGTGAGTCCGTCTGAGCATGCTATGTGGTTGACCGGTCTAGTTGACGAGGATGTAATCTATTTTGTTTCTTGCATTACTTATAATAAACGAATCATGTTTTACGAGGTTATGATATCGATATTATTACATTGGTGGATTGTTTGTGCCACTCCCTTCGGATATGTCCTAGTTATAGAGAGATCTTGCCCGATTTCATGGTCACATCTTCTTATCATGTATGTTATATGTATCCTTCTTCCCGCTTCTTAACCCCTTTAATCACCCGGCATCGTGCCTTCCCTCGGGGAATTGGGCGTGGACTGACAATGTCGAACAACGATCTTGGTTTTGACATCTATCTTTCTTATCGATACCGACTTGGTATCGGGCGATGTTCTTAATACGACATCTATCTTTCTTATCGATACCGACTTGGTATCGGAAGCGATTCAACTTTGGGTATGTGTACATGTTGTTTGATATCAAAGCGATTCGTTTGCTTTATATCGTATGCGTTCTTGAAATTGAGTGTTTAGAACTTGTTCTTCTAAAGCATTTATCAGTCTGACTACCCTCATTTCGCGTCGTCCATGCTCCTTTAAAAGGGGATGAGGTATGTGTTTATTCTTGATGCTTTATGTGGCTATGTGATGCTTGATATGATCTTGGTTTCATGTGCTTTGGCATGGTAAGAGTTCTGTGATGTAAGCGTGATGTGGATGAGTATGGTTGGATGGTGATGTGGATGTGGAAGTGATTGTTGATGGAGCAAAAGGGCACGTGTGGTTTGTGATATGAAAATCGTTTATATGATATGATGTGATTAATGTGATCACATTATGGTTGATGTAAGTCATGTGTTTACATAGATATGTATTGTTGATTGAAAATCTTGTTTATTATGATAAGCGAGTGCTTGTAAGTGAATTACTGTATTTGCTTACGTGATTATATCGATATTGATATTGATATGTGTTGAAATGAACATGTGTATGAGACATGATTACCGGATATTTGGGATGGTAAAGGAAGCGTGAATATTTGTTGTTGTTTTATGGTGAACTAACATGTAGGTTTATGGATATTGATGGCCCGGACAACGTTGGTTAAGATCTCTGAGAATGGATGAGCATATCCGTAAATTCGGGGAATGTGCCGGATTATTCATGAGCCATTGGGAGTATTTACAGGAAGATTTGTTGGGTTATGGAGGAAGGTTCGAGGCGGTGGGAAAGTGTCGAATCTGAGGCCTACTATCGGATGGCGAAAGGCTACAAGCGGGTTGGCAACCATGGGCGGCGAGGACATGTGTTGTTCGGGCGAGATCTATCACGAGGCACCTTACCTTGGACTTTCTTGAGTTCGTTGCTCGAGTATGGAGGCAGTGGGCGGACCACCGAGGTATACCATCGAGGAGGATGTGGTTGCGAGACACCTCGAGGACCGATCGGATCGATGATAGGGATGATGTTCGAAGAGCCATTGGGAGAACAACCATTAATCAGGCGATCACCGGTGCATCAGGATACGGTCACTACACCTCCATCGGCGATCCTTACCTTGGGAGGTCCGGAATGACTTTGAGGCGGGAACTTCCGGGGCGAGAGGTATTGTCCGTCCGGCGGTGGCGGGGAAGAAACCGGGATCGGGATCTTCATGCCCCCGAGCGTGTCGGTGGCATCCGAGGCGGCTACGAGGAAGAAGGAGGACCCGGATGAGCGAGGAGGATAGTGAGGATTCGGAGGACCGGTTGTAGGGAAAGCGTATGTTAACCCTCGCCCGAGGATCCGTCTTGGGTGTTTAATTCACCATACATTGATTATAAACCTAGCATGCGTCTATATAATTAAATCGCAACACGTTGGGGTTTTCACGTGTTTACCTTTGGATGCATCGAGGGTGGATCGAGCGGGATGAGCAGTTGAGCGGATCGAGACTCGTGCTTTGACCTTACGGACTGTATCCCGATTGCCCGATCTCGGCGTCGGTGAGGGCGATCTATGGAGAATGCTTGGAAAATCACCCAATTCTCTCTCACAACTTTGAAAATTCTCTTCTTAATACTAGAGAGGGCGAAAATTCTAGCTTTCAATATGTGAGCATACCTTAGACATTATCTCGTACCTTATATTTATAATGCACTACCTTAATCATATGGAATATTACCATAATCTATATGGAATATTACCATAATCATATGGAATATTACCATACACTTAGGATTATTTCCATACTCTTAGGATTATTTCCATACTCTTAGGATTATTACCATACTCTCGAGATTATTACCATAATCTTATATGGAAAGGATCTATGCATATTCCATAAATATAATTATATCCTTGTGGGATAAAGAGAATAAAATCTTTCCTTTGAGAGGAGGACAGGCGCCGATTTTTCTTAGTGCTACGAACTGGATGGGCCGGCCCGAGGATCAAATCTGAGGAATAAAGATGGGCCTCAAATAAATTAATTATCTTATGTTCGGCCCGAACATAAATTAATTTATAAACATTCGATCATGCCACTAGAGAAGAATGTTGACTTACCCTTTATTACGAAGTTGAGTCGGGCTTGCACTTAGACATTCTGAATCCCGTATTTAAGATATCGAGCGTCCATTAATCATTTCTAGCAATCATTGCTTAAGCGATTAATATCCTTATTTCCTTAAGTAGTACCACTCGACCTTATTATTGTGCTTGAGCTAACTCGACTGCGGGGTTTAGTACAATAAACCTTTGAGCTCCTTAAGGGCGTCATCATCCTAAGCGGATACGGTTACTCGTCTGAGATAACTAGCGTGACATACTGACGCCGCCACCACCCAAGATCACGGAGAATCTTGGGTTAGAACATATAACCCTCACTCATAACAAGTCAAGTGATGGTCGGCAACTCATACTCACCTAATACCTTATCGAGGTTTAGATTATCGTAAGTCACCGAGATCTTGGTTCTTCACGGCGGTCGAAAGAAGAACTCATCTTCTTGTGATCCTTGATACGTCGAGAGGCGTACCGGCATAGACAAGCAACTAAGTCAAGTCACTTCTTATCTATCTGCGGCTAAGCCGACAACTCGTCCTTAAGTCGTCTCGGTGTGAAACTTTTATATCTCGTTAAGCTTGACCAATCATACGAGACACGTGATCTTCTACACCTTGTATGATCTAACATATATGAGATAAGGGGACACGGATATATGCAATCAAGTATTCAAATCGGATAGGAGATTGTAATAGTGGTAAGAGGAAACATTGTATACAAGCTCAACCAAAGCGCTTTCGATTATACAAATCCAACAATCTCCCACTTATACTAAAGCAAACTTTTAGTATACAATGTGTCTTTCTACTAGCTATTACAAACAACCATCACTTTGCTTCTCCCACTTATACAAAAGTTTCCTTTCTAAGTGGGTGCCATCAATGCAATCAAGTCCTCTAACGTGACCATCGTAGACTTTTGCGGCGAGGCTCTTCGTGAATGGATCCGCTAGATTTTCCGTCGTATCAATCTTTTCAATCGACCGACGTCACCTCGTCTAACGATTTCTCGTATGACATGGTACTTTCTCTCTATGTGTTTGGTCGCCTTGTGGGTCCGTGGTTCGCTTCGAGTTTGCCGCTGCACGAGTTATCACGATAAACTATGATACTCTTGGGCAAACCGGTACCACGTCTAGATCCGTGAGGTAGTTCTTGAACCATCTGACCTCATGAAAGCCTCAGGGCGGCTACATATTCGGCTTCCATGGTAGAGTCCGCAATGCATCATTGCTTTGCACTCGCCGGAGATCGGCTCCACCTCCCAAGGTAAACACATAGCAGGGTTGACTTTTTCTCATCACGGTCGACTTGGAAATCCAGTGCAGTATAACCCAAGGCATTAGACTATCGCATGGTAAACTAGCTTTATAATCTCGAGTCCTTTTCGGTGCCAGTATATGCTTTCTTGCGATCAATGAGCTTGTCGAGGTTAGGCGATATCTAGCTACTATGCCTACCGCATAGCGGATATCGGCCTCGTGCATAGCATTGCGTACATGAGACTTCCTCTACGGCGGAGCGTAAGGAACTTGTCTCATTTCCTCTATCTCGCTGCGGTCATAGGTGATTGCGTTTTGAATAAAGGCGCCATATGCGAAGGTAGCAATCCTTTCTTGGCGGTGCTGCATACTAAAGCAGTAATCACGATATCGATGTAAGGCGCTGAGATAAGCTCGACATTTTCTTCTTGCGATCTCGGTAAACCTTGATCCCGAGAATGTCTGCTGCATCTCCTAAGTCTTTCATTTGAAAGCGATCGGATAACCGACTCTTTCGTCGATATGACTTCACGTTGTTGCCAACTAGAAGGATGTCATCTACATAAAGTGCGAAATACCACATCACCGTTGACATCTAACCGATACACACAACTCTCGCTAGGCAGGTGGGTAAATCCATAGGACTTTACCACCTCGTCAAAGCGTAAGTTCCATGATCGGGAGGCTGCTTAAGTCCATAAATGGACTTTAGCTTCCATACTAGATGCTCTTCACCGCTACCACATAACCTTGAGGTTCTTTGCATATAGATGTCTCTACCTTCCTCAAGGTAGTTTAGAAAAGCGGTTTAACGTCCATTTGCCAAACCTCTGGGTTGAGTGGGCTGCTATGGCTAGAAGAATTACGATGGACTTGAGCATTGCTACGGTGAAAAGGTCTCGTCGAAATCGATGCCCTCAATCCAGTGTACCCTTTCGCCCTGAGCACGGCTTTAAAGCGAAACCTCTCCATCGGAATCTCTCTTCCTCTTGTATATCCACTTACTACCTATGGCTTCCTTGCCATCTGGTAGAGGTGTCTTTTCATATACATCCATAGCCGTTATGGACTCCATTTCTAAGTCCATAGCGGTGTGCCATGATCTTGCATCAATATCTTGTATTGCCTCCTTGTATGTCCATGGGTCGATTATTGCATGTTAAATGCTGGGACTAAATCCGAAGATTCACCCACGAACATAAATCGCTCGGGTTGACGAACAACCCTCCCGCTCTGACGAGGTTCTACGGTAATGGCAGCGGTGGGTGCGAGATACTTGTGGTTCTCTAACTTGCACAACTTCTTTGTAGGTACCACTTATGCGGTCGGTATCTCGGTGGAACTCGACCCACTTCAATTTCTTGAAGTATCGGTGTCGATCCCTCCCACTAGACTCGACATCTCGTACCTTTGGCCTGTCGGTGGTGGAATACGATCGTCTTCTAATTCTTGAAGAATGATTTCAACTTTGGACTTATGATTTTCATGTAGTCTCTTCTAAGAATCGAGCATTAGTCTTAATAATGACCCCGATCCTTGGGACTATAGAATAAACCACCTTCGTTCCTCTAGGATAGCGATAAGCAGACCTTGCGTCGGATCTAGCCTCGACTTGTCCTTCTTGTTCGGCACATGTCTTTGGGCCCATATCATATGTGGCTTAAAGCGGGCTGCGCCCAAACCACAACTCGAAGGGTCTTTTCGTGACTTGGGCGGTACTAGATTTAGCAAGTATGCGCCGTCTTTAGGCATACCCCGAGCGAAATAGGCGATGTAGCATAACTCATCATAGATCTAACCATTTCGAAAAGAGTCCTATTTCTTCGCTCGACACACCATTTCTTTGTGGTGTGCGGTGAAAGTCTTGTTGGATGTAATCCCACACTTCACTAGATAGTCCATAAAATCGTTCTTTGAGGTATTCGCCACAGCGATCGGACCCATGATGACTTGATACTTACCTAACCTTCGTCTCACTTCCGCCTTAAACTCTTTGAATTTCTCAAAGCATTGGACTTGCGGTGAAGCGGTATACGTATCCGTACCTTAGTGTCGTCGATGAAAGTGACAAAATACTCGTACCCTCCACGAGCTTGTGTGGACATTGGTCCCACAGTCCGAATGGACTAACTCAACATTTACGTGGCTCTATAACCCCCGCTTTGAAGGGTGCGGTCGACATCTTACCTTATCACGAGGATTAGCGGGTGGGAGCGGAGTGGCGTGAGATTACCCAACGCTCCATTCTTAGCAGTCTTTGGATCCTATTTAGATTGATGTGACCTAATCTAAGATGCTGAGAGAAAAGTAGAGTCATCTTCTGAAGAAAACTTTCTCTTTTAGGGTTTGATGAAGATCTGACATAGTTATAGGTATTATGTTTCGAGAAATAGTATAAGCGAATTATATAAGGTGCCAACACGGATAACCCGTTATTTCTTATGATAGAAACACCCTATCAAAAATAACGAGAATATCCATGAGTAAATAATTTGAAAGCAGAAACAAGGTTCATGAAAATCCGGCACATATAAAGCGTCTTTCAAAACTAAAGCTGTTGTCCCAAAACATAAAAACATCTCCAATGCAAGCAGCCTTCGACTTTCGCCGCGTTGCCCATGGAATCGTTATCTCGCCATCAAACGACTCCCTTGTCGCGGGAACCCACGCAGGTGTAACAAACATGATCGGTTAGCCCGTATCTACTACCCGAGAATGGGTAGAACAAGTCGCTAAACATGTTTCCGTTACTAAAGCAAAGCGTACCTTGAGCCTTGAGCATAGGGCACTTGGCCTTGATGCCCGGTCTTGCCCGCAGCAAGCACTTGCCGCTTCTCCTTTGGCTTCTTTAAGCCTCGGTGGCAACCATGTTCTTGCTCCCATTACTCCCACTATTTCCCTTGCCTTTACCACCTTTGGCACTTTTCTATTTCCATTTTGCAGCGGAAATTTTGGGCCCTTAGATGTGCTAGCAGAGCATGTCTCCTTTTCCCATAACTCCTTCCATGACAGCGAGATCATTAAACAGCGACTAAGTGTAAACTCGGTCTTGCTCATGATCGCATTCGCCGAAAGTTCTCAAAAGACTTGGCGTGTATTGAGGATGATATCGACCTTGGCCCGTCAATACCTCCTCCCAACTGATCAAGACTATCCGTGAGATGAGTCGTGTGGGAGACATGTTCATGGACCGAACTTCCTTCTTCCATCTTGCGCAAGATCTCTCTCATTGTGTGGAGGCGGATGTCGATCCATTGCCCAAACTTACTCTCGAGACTTGACCAAATATCGATCGCGTCTACCATCGTCGATCTTTGCATTCTGCAAGCCTTTGGACATCGTAGTCATCATATAGCATTTAGCCGTATTGTTTGACTTATTCAAAGTGCCTTGACTCCATTGCTCATTAGTCGATCGTCGATGAGGGCGTCGGGTTTAGGAGTAGTGAGAACAAACATGTGTTCTTGGCGATAAGAACATATTCCATGTTTCGTTTCCACTCGATAAAATTTGGACGGATAGCAGTTTTGTGCGAGCATATTGATAATCGGCGTAAAGAGACATATACGAAGCGATAATGTAAAACACATAAGCATACGATCGCAAATAATTCGTAACAATAATATTGTAACCTTTTGATAAAACAATATTAATTGAAACCTCCAATCGCCGAGGAATCCCACATGCGAGCCAGCGTGTGGGCGTTTACATGAACCTCGACCCGGACTAAAATATACCTTTTAGTCGTTTAATTTCAATCCATATCGACTTATCCTTATAATGAAATGAAATTAATGATTGGACCTTACTGAACCACGTCACTATCACGCGAAGGGACTTGGCGGGAAGTTGTACTTGAGGTGATGTCTAGCATTGACCACAATTTTAACGGCGAGAAGATGAATTCTTAGAATTGGTATACTCACTCGGACCGTACGCTTCGATTCAATTCTTTTGTTATCTCATTTTATATCTATCACTAGAGAACTTATGAAAATCGCACATACGAGCCCGCGTGTGGGCGTTTACACATGAAACTCCCACTTCTCGATAGATTTAAAATGTTTTATTTAGAAATCTCATCTAACAAACTTATGATAAGCAGTGCAAGCAAGCCACGCGTGTGGGCGTTTACTCACAGTCGTCTCGCTTTGTTTAGAGATCAAAAGTGGAGGTCTTGACATTTTAATTTGAAAAATTAATTTGTCGGGTTGCTTGCTTAGTCTTTTTATTCAAAGGTTTGTCCATGCAGATCACGTAATCTGGCATGCTTTTCTATAGAACTCGACATGTAAAACATGCTGCGAATTCTAAAATATGCTTGATAAGCAGCGATAAACCTAGCATGCTTACTATGCGCGTCAATTCGTAAAACACTTAAAGGTTTGTCAGCGTAATTTAAACATACATAACGTGCTCTGCATAATTTAAACATCACGACATGCATATGAGCGATAAAAATAAAATAAAAGCGTTCATCGCGGCCCGATCGTGAAACACTGCAATTAAATCTAATCTATTACATAGATTTACAAAGTACGATATTTAAACTTGACGGGCCTCGCGTGCAGACGCGGACGGATTCAACAATTGGGCCTCGCGTGCAGGCACGGGCGGAATTCTGGAAGCAGTGCGGGCGGTCGGCCCATAAAGTCTTGGGGCGCGCTGGAAATAGCCCGGCCGCAGCGCCCGCGCCAGGCGCGCGCGCTTGCCCTGCCGCCTCGCCATGGCTGCCTCATCGATAACTTGCGACCGCGACCCGTCGGCTGCAGCGTGCAGCCACGCCCCAGCGCCGAGCGTCGCCTCGAGACGCCGTCGCCCGGCCAAACCTCGCGACCGCGTAATACGCTTTGGCATGAGCGGGTTTCGCGGTGACGCGCGCCCGTCGCCCGCTAGCTCGCCGCGGCGCGCAGCCTCGCTGGTAATCCTCGCGACCGCGAGTTCGCTCGCTAAGCGCCAGGATCTCGCGCGAGCAGCGCCCGTCGCCCGCAGCCTCGCGATCGCCTTTAGCGGCCGCGATACTGCTCGCGAAACCACCCGAAGGCGCCGAGAACCTGTTCTTCCCGTCGTTTAGTTCTTCGTTCGTTCGTCTTCGTTCTTCTTTTACGAGATAAGATTTACATAAAAAATCTAATCTAACCACGGATTTTCTCGTGGTGTAAAAACAAAACCAACAAAACAAGCGAGCCACGATGAGCGACAAATCCTGATTATAATAGCATGCGTAATAATCAAGCGTGAATTAATCCAGCGAGCGAGATTACGATCCCGGGCTGCGATACCAGTGTAGGGAAAAGCGTATGTTAACCTCGCAGAGGATCCATCTTGGGTGTTTAATTCACCATACATTGATTATAAACCTAGCATGCGTCTATATAATTAAATCGCAACACGTTGGGGTTTTCACGTGTTTACCTTTGGATCTGTCGAGGTGGATCGAGCGGGATGAGCAGTTGAGCGGATCGAGACTGCGTGCTTTGACCTTCCGGATTTGTATCCCGTTGCCCAATCTCAGCGTCGGTGAGGGCGATCTATGGAGAATGCTTAGGAAAATCACCCAATTCTCTCTACTCACAACTTTCGAAAATTCTCTTCTTAATACTAGAGGCGAAAATTCTAGCTTGAATATGTGAGCATACACTTAGACATTATCTCGTACCTTATATTTATAATGCTTTACCTTAATCTATATGGAATATTACCATAATCTATATGGAATATTACCATAATCTATATGGAATATTACCATACACTTAGGATTATTTCCATACTCTTAGGATTATTTCCATACTCTTAGGATTATTACCATACTCTCGAGATTATTACCATAATCTTATATGGAAAGGATCTATGCATATTCCATAAATATAATTATATCCTTGTGGGATAAAGAGAATAAAATCTTTCCTTTGAGAGGACAGGCGGCGATTTTCTACGACTACGAACTGGATGGGCCGACCGAGGATCAAATGCAAGGAATAAAGATGGGCCTCAAATAAATTAATTATCTTATGTTCGACCCGAACATAAATTAATTTATAAACATTCGATCATGCCACTAGAGAAAGAATGTTGACTTACCCCTTTATTACCGAAGTTGAGTCGGGCTTGCACTTAGACATTCACGAATCCCGTATTTAAGATGAGCGTCCATTAATCATTTTACAGCAATCATTGCTTAAGCGATTAATATCCTTATTCCTAAGTAGTACCACTCGACCTTATTATTGTATGAGCTAACTTTCGACTGCGGGGTTTAGTGACATAAACCTTTACGAGGCTCCTTGAAGGGGACGTCATCATCCTAAGCGGTCGGTTTACTCGTCTAGATAACTGCGTGACATCACAACGCTTTCGCCACCTTGAGATGCGGAGAATCTTGGGTTAGAACTACTCAACCTCTCGCTCTGCATAACAGAATCCAGTGATGGTGACAACTTCATCTCACCTAATACCTTATCGAGGTTTAGATTATCGTAAGTCCTAGAGATCTTGGTTCTTCGGCGGTCGAAAGAAAGAACTCGTCTTCTTGTGATCTGTCGTCGAGGCGTACCGGCATAGACAAGCAACTAAGTCAGTCACTGCATCTATCTGCGGCCTAAACGAACAACTCGTCCCAAGTGCGTCTGGTTTGGCCAAAGGCTTTTATTCTCATTAAGCTTGACCAATCATACGGACTTACGTGATCTTCTACATCTGTATGATCTAACTATATTGAGATAGAGAGACAGATTATATGCAATCAAGTATTCAATCGAGATAGGAGATTGTAATATATAGAGTGAAACATTGTATCACAAGCTCAACCAAAGCGCTTCGATATAATATCCAACACGGTAATCCGGATGTAAAGATGACTACGATGAGGTCGGGCACGTTGAGGGCAAGAGCCGGAGAGCAGGACTCGACACGTGACTTTCACCGATACTCGAGCAATCGAACACGGCTTGGATGGGATCATACCCAAGAAGGCTTGCTTCCATGCATGATCGCACCTGCGGCGGCGGCCCGCATCAAGCCACGTGGAAGGAAGAAGATGAGAGAAGCGAGAATGGAGACGCGCTGAGACGGCTGGGGAAGTGGATGGATATGGAGGGCGAGATCAGGTAGTCGGTGTATCACGGTGATCAGTCGATATGCGCTAGAAGAGACGAAGCGGTCTTTGATAGGCCGGTCGGTTCTTTTGCTCGTCTCGACCTTTGGATGACATACCTTGATCTTGTATTTTGTGATCCTTCATGGACCTTGAATATTCTTGATACTAGCATTTGTCATATGGGGATGTTTATGTTTGATGCTTATGTGATATGAGCTATGCCGTGATGATATAGATCTATGTGATGTGTGATGATAATGTACGTGATCACGACCATCACATATAATCATGCAACTCGTCAACATATCATCGTTATGCATTTCACATA